>OX243821.1:34053877-34069778 GCA_945859605.1 Lumbricus rubellus
TGGCACTGCCTGTCACCAAGGCACGGAAGTTAAGTACGGGAGTTTCAAGTAACTACCACATAATTATTCATAGTCAGAAACAGTCAATTTCTTTTTATTTTGAATAGGGTTTTGTTACAATGGATAACACTCTAGGATGCTGTGCTTAAATTACGCGGTTCGAATCTCGTAGAACTCAATGGATTTAGTTCTTCCTTCATTCCCTAGGTGGCGGTTAAAGTACATCGGAAGTACACATTGCATGGCCAGCTCCTGGGCAGGAACTTTGGAGGAGCGCTATATCAAATTCACAGTAAACAAATAACAAATGGCTGCAACTTGGCAATTTATGTATTTCGCCAATTATTTGAACTGCATAAATAATAGTAGGCCTACACTTACAGCACAGTGCTTTTTGTACAATGAGCTTCATTATTAATTAGATAAATAGTGGGGTTTTATTATTACGTGAACGAAATACGTTTCTTTCACCCCATCTCATTTGAAATAGATGGGGAAAACACCCAATCTTTTAGCGTTGGACGTTCATAGAATTCTGTTGAACTACATGTAAATATACGCCGGTGACAAGAAAAGGATTATCCCCCCAAAAAGCTATCCGGGTGGATGAATTAATCTATCCCCCCGGATGGAATTAACCGGTCTAGACTATCCGGGGGGATAAACCATTCTATCCCATTTTTTGAAAATGTGTATAATTAAAACAATTATACTTTAATCAAAATTTAAAGTGACTCTAATTGTTTTAAGTGACCTAAGCAATGCCAAGAGAAAGGCAACTCGAATTTATTTAGTGTCTCTGAGTGTTTTTAAGTGTTTTAAACGTTTTAAGTGCTATAAAAACAGAGCAAAACAAATTATTTAGTAGGAAAAACATACCTGTTAGTGTCATTGTTCAAAACAAAGCAGATGAAAATTAATTTGCAAAAATAAAAGCACGCGGAAGTGTTTTTTTTCGACTTTTCCTCATTTTGGGGATACTTTTAATACGGGGCGATACTCTATTTCGTGACACCGGCAATGTGTGTTGAAGTGTCCAGATCGTCTCGTACGGTTACTCCCAGAATCTTCATGTTTGAGACACGGTCCACTCCTTCGATGGTTGGTGGTGACTCGGTATGCATGCCACGACGATGAATAAGCATCTTTCGGAATTTGGAAGCATACAGTACGGATGATCTCTATGGAGACAATTATCTCGTTATTCAGAAGTTTCTAGTATTTATAGGCAGAAGAAAATATTTAAAAGAGGTGTATATAAAGACATCAAAAATTAAGTTAGTTGCAGTTTAATTTATATGACACAGTGTGATAAGAAGGATCATTTCAGTTTCTATACCTCCTTAATTCAAGCGCCATGGAACTGGCACTGCCTGGTTCTAATGGATTGTACGCACGAATGGAGGGGTCACGAGATTTAAGCTATTTGCGAACTGGTGTGCGACGGGGTCTCGGCAAAATATACGTACACAAACTAGATATCTAATTATGACGCTCAAATTGGCCTGTATACATAATTATAACTCTGTATTATCTTATATAGAAGTCCGATGTAATTTTATTACAATATAATTAAATTATGTTCATATCTAAACAGCAAACCATTATAATAGTTAACATTTTAACACTAACACAGTTTCGTTTGTAAACATGATGTTTAACAAAATTAACCAATAGGCAATAGCCTACTGTAACATACACGTTACATATAGATGGTTTTTGATATTGGATAGATTACGATTATCTTGCGGCCAGTAACACCGCTTTAATAAATTTATGATTCGCTAAACAAAGGTGTGTGATTGAGTAAGAGAATAGCGTTGGACGCCAAAGCAAAGAAGGGCGCCAGACTGCCAGTTCTATTATGGGCGCCCATTCTACGTGGGTCGCCACATGGTCTAGACGTTCTACAGGGCGTCACGCTGATCGAGATTGAACGAACTGGCGCCCACGTCGATGCCGGAAGTGATGAAGTGCAAACCGGAAATGATGACATCTATACCGGAAGTTGAGACTTTTCAATCGGAAGTTGGACTTTCGAGACCGGAAGTAGTCAGCGAATTCACGGATGACATCACGTTTAAGCGAGAATTATTATTTGTCGCCATAGTAACCAGGTTTTCCCATTCAAATAAAATGGGTTCAATGCTGACAGCGTTGTATGTAAAGAGAACTCTAACAATCATCCTATCTGCCGAGACCGAGAAACTGTGGACGCCGTAGATGAAAAATGATGAGAATCGATTTCAAGTCATTCGCTTTGTTGCTTACTCTGAAGACAATAATTATACGAGTGTTGATGATGGCTGATAAGAAAGAATTTATACAGTTATTTCAATATTCAATATAATTATTCCAAAGATTGTATTTGTAGCCTGCATGAAACAATTAGAAGAGGTGTCTAAATTATGCCACGATTGAATTCAAAAGATATTATATTTACGATACTTTAAAATTATATAAGATAAATAAATTTTTTAGAAGAGGTGTCCTACTACGGATAGTGGGAGGGAGGTCATTTCACAAAGAAGGACCTACAACGGCAAAGGTGCGGTGTTGGGCCATGGCAGTCCTTGCCCTTGAAACCGAAAGATCAAGTCGATCAGCAGACCGGAGATGGCGGGAAGAGACTGCATAGACATGCCTGTGCATCAAGTCACGAATGTATTTAGGAGTCTGTCCGTTTTGAGTTCCAAGAGTAGTGCCTTGAATTGTATACGAGAGGTAACGGGAAGCCAGTGAAGAACATCAGTCATGTAGGTAGAAATGTTGGAGTATAGCGAGGTAGACGAGCAATGAGTCTGGCTGCCGAGTTCATAACTGACTGAAGGAAGGATAAGCGAACATTTGGAAACCCAGCAAATAGTGAGTTGCAGTAGTCAATTACGATAAAGTGAACTGTGAAGGTGGTCCGTCAAACCTTATCGTCTCCACTCTCTTTTTTCGAAGGCATTCAACACGCGCGTCACCAACTTATATTTATATTTGTCTTAACTACCTTTAAAAAGGTGTGTAATTTGGCATTTAGAAAAAGGATGAAGAAAAGCGAATTCAAGCTTTTGAGAACAAGTGTATCAGAAAGCTGCTGAGAATTCCATGGACTAAAATGATGACCAATGAACAGGTGTATGTGTCAGCGGGAGCCACAAGAGAACTATTGGCCCACACCAAAATTCGGAAACTTCGATATTTTGGTCATATCATGAGACAACAAAACGGTAGCATCGAAAGCAGCATCATGACGGGTTTTGTGGAGGGGAACCGAGGACGAGGAAGGCCGAGGATATCTTGGATCGACAACGTCCTGAACTGGACAGGACTTGTAGGCTCTGACTTAATGAGCGCGACAAGGAACAGAAGACTCTGGGCATTCAAGGTCCATTCATGTAGCCAACCGTCGCGATGCGACGATGGCGACATGACATGACATGAATTTGGCATCAGCAACCTATCACTCGCAATTATTATTATGGGTGACAATTGACGGCCTGAGCCTAACCGTTAGATGGAGACTAGCAGAAGTGGTTATCGAATTCACTGTCGATAGCTAGATTCGTCGCCATAGTGACTATGTTACTCTTCCAATTCACTTCAAAGGTGGAAACATTGGTGGAGTTTATCAGAGGCTAGGGGTCTAAGCCCCTCCAAGAAAGCCCGGATTCAACTTTTTTACCATTAAAATGGTATTTTTTCGGGGTTAGCGCCCCCAATAAGGCCCAGATTCGGGGTTAGCCCCTCCCGAATGGAAATCAAACTCCGCCCATGGGTGGAGATGACGTCAAATGCCGACAGCATAGGAAGTAAGGAGAAATTCAAACACGTTTATCTTGCTTAATGCAACAAGCCACGTCCGATCCAAATCACGCACGATCTCACGTATAAACGAGAACTGAAACGGTCGTCATAGCAACGGCGAATTATTTATGCAGTCTGGCCACAAGCCGTGAGGTCTCGCGTGCACTCTATATAATAGTTGCCTCACACTTTCTTCAACGTGACTGCATTCATAATTTTTTACCCTCAGTCAACCTTTATAAGCTGGATGACACAATTATAAGAGGTGTTTAATTTTTCTTTTACTATTATAATTCAAATTCAAAATGTTTACCATTTTATTTATAGACGCACATATAGTGGTAGGAGAGGTGTATAGGGCACTGCAAAAGTAGTCATAAAAATGTCATGTAGTAGTGATTTCAATCGAACAACACCTTTAAATAATAAGGATCATTTTAGCTGCACTGGCTTGCATTGAAGGAGTTTCATATTTATTTTAAGATACCAGTCAATCAATTTATCTGTTTATTTTACCCATGACCCCATTAATAGCATAGGTATCAAAACAATTCCGGCTGGAATGAGTTATCGAATGGACGAATTAATTAATGAATAAACGAATTAATGAATTATTTTATGAATTAAATAAGTAAATACACAATTAATTATTTCACATAATTTTTATGAATCTGAGAATATCAACTTTTTGAATAATTTCAAATACTGCATTTCCTTGTTTGCTAGTGATGATTGAAAGGAAGTTGCTTCGCTGAGAAGTTTAATTATTTATAAACTGATGGAATTCTTTAGAAGAGGTGTCTATGAGACACTGTATAAGAATACATTTAACATGGAAAACCGTCATCTACCAAGGGTGACAGAAATTTTTAGCATACCGTTCTACACAAAATGTGCAGTCCTAAGTGGACTTGTGCAGTTGTAGAAGCACTTCTGAGCAGTTAAACTCAGTAAAATGAAGCCATTATCATCCGGTTGGAATAAATTTACAATATATGATAGGAAAAAGAAGAGATTGTGCAGTTCTAAAAATTCCTTTAAAAAGCCCTGGCGAGTGAAAGGACGTCCAATGTCGAAAGCGTATATGTAGTCATGAGAATTCTAGCGGCCCTCGTGTCGACCGAGACCGATAAACTGTAGTCGCCGTTTATCGGAAACTCATGTCATGTGATTTGCTTTGTTGCTTACTCTGAACAAAAATGATTACACGAATGTGGATTATGTAAAGCAAGAACAAAAAATGGCCAAAATATATTTATTTGTATCCTGCATAAAACAATTAGAAGAGGTGTTTAAATTATGCGAAATTTGCATTCAAGGTCATTTTTCACATTGCATAACGTCGTCGCATTTTTTGTACAACAGTGTAGATATATATATATATATATATATATATATATATATATATATTTATATATATACATAAAATAGAAATTTAGAAGAGGTATCCATAATTTATTCTTTGCGATAGAAGATTTAAGAGATAGAATCTGGTTGTAGTTTCAGTTTAGGATCACTTTGTTGAGAATTTTTAAACAGTTATAGATCAAATAAATTTTTTAGAAGAGGTGTTTGTGAAGGACATCAATGTCGAAAGCGTTGGTAGTCATGATATTGATTACGAAGACATCTAAAACTGAGTTAGTAATAGCAATTTAAGTTCAACGACACTGTGTGACAAGAAGAATTGGGCTACTAATTAGTTTTGACCAAGCGTGTAACTGGATTTGCATGCTACTAAGGGTTGTCCATTATATTGCGTGCGCTCGGATAAGAAATACCCTTCCTTCGTTCGTAATATATGGTTGGCCCCTAAGGCGCTAAAGTTCATTAGCGAAGTTTTATGAAGATATCACATAATCAAAAGTCCCGTTTCTCCTGTATCATCATCAATATCATAGGGCTCAATGCCCGTAAGAGTCCGATGCCACTCTCTGTTTGAGTCTGTCTCGTGCCATGTTGCCCAGCTTCAACCGGTCCGGACACCAGATCTGCTCCATACCATTAACATCTTGAAGCATCTAAACCACCTTGTCGGATTGAAGAGAATCGTGAAAAAGAGGCACGAAGGACAACGTGGGTCAATGCCCGTTCTCCTGTATGCCATACTGTAATACGACAGACAAAATCTGTCAGCGGCGAGAGCAGTGCCTATATTAATCATTATGATAATCATAATTTTGATTAGAAATCGTCATAAGTTGAATTATATAATTATGTCTTTATGACGTATTTTCCTGGTACAGAGCTCGACTATTCCACAGTATAATAAGACAACTGATTACTTACTATTATTATTTATTTAATTGACTACTTATACGAAACTTATTACTTATAATATATGTAATTTATTTTTAAAAGGTGTCTCAAATGTTCAAATCATTCATTTTTACCGCTTCAGTCGTTGTGCTAGAACAAAGAATGCATGTGCAGTTCGCAAAACTTGAAAGACATGAATAGAGTATCTGTCTGCGTGCATGTCTGTCTGTCTGTTTGTCCGTATGTCTGTTTGTCTGACTGTATGTTTGATTGTCATTAGATAGAGAGGCAGACAAATACGCAAACAAATAAGCTTTGGGTCCCGTGTGTTGAATCATCAACCAGTCAGCGTCGTGCTTTCTCAGTTGTAGGTCCATATGTCTGAAATAGTCTTCCGTTGGAGATGCGCCTGTTACCTATAATTGACTCGTCAGTGCTTTACAGTCTCTTTAAAACGTTTTTTTATTCAACGTGGATGGACTGGGAGCGCTTCTGAATAGCTTTCTTGAAAGGTGCTAATTAATTTATTTAAATAAATTAGTGTATGAATAAACGAATTAATTAATTCTGCTCAATTTGTGGATCTCCATTTCGCACCAGTCTGTGATGTCATCCAGCCACCACCACCCCCCCCCCCCCCGCCAACCGCCTTTCTATGATCCCCGCTCCGTCTACAAAAATTATAATATTATTGGAGGTCTAGCCCTTGGACAACCCTTTTTGCACACCTGTGTTAAGCAATTCATACAGAGATAAGAGTTTAAAATCCACTTTTGCATATCACAATCGAACATTCCGACTATTATAATACACTGTATTCAAGTACTAACAGGCCACAGGAAAACCGTTGCCGTTGAATTATCAGTTATCCAATGCTCGTAATAATTATGTGAGTCCAAAATGTAGCGCACTGGATAACAGAGTGTCATGGGCATCAGCAGACACCTTTTTAAAGTATAAAGATCAACAATAATAGTTAGTCAGCCTCTACCACATAAATGTTTGTCCAATTATTTCAGTTATTACTTCGATCTCGATGTCATAATAAGCAATTTGAAAACCAAGAATAAAAAAACTAAAGTGAAAACACTAGCAAGGTAAAGTTTTGAAGTAAATGGAAAAATCAATTCAAAAGTTGATTCAAAAGGTTTTTCAGAAGATAAAAAGTCAAATGGAAAACGTAAGTTATTAATTTTAAAGATTAAATTTAATATGTTGTAAAATTGATCAAAGAGCCAACAGCTCCATCTACGCCACTTTTCCATGTCTCCTTTAATAATCAGCACAAAGACTTACACTGCCATTGGAAAGACATGGGAGAGGATTGGCCACACACCATCATACTCCAATACAAATAAACAATATTTAGGTGTGCGAAATAGAAACACCAACCTACTAATCGCCATGGCCTCTATCGTCAATGGAACCTTTTTCAACTGGCAAAAACCTTCGGGGTCATTCTTATGACCCACCCTGTACAGTTGCAAACGCATAAGGTTGAGGAGGAGGCGGAGGAATAATAATATGGTTAAGCAACGACTTTTTTTAAACAATACGCATTAAATGTTAATTTAAATCTAGATGTACTTATATAATATACTTTAAAAAGGTGTTTTAAATGTTCAGATCAGTTTTTCACAGGCTTCAGTAACTCTTAAAAGGCGTTGCGTAAGAAGGAATAAAGATGATTTTGTCTGTCTATCTGCCTATCTATCTGTCTGTCTGTCTGTCTATCTGTCTGTCTGCCTGTCTGCCTGTCTGTCTGTCTGTCTGTCTGTCTGTCTGTCTGTCTGTCTGTCTGTCTGTCTGTCTGTCTGTCTGTCTGTCTGTCTGTCTATCTGTCTGTATACCCTTTAGTTGCAAGCCGTATGTCTGTTTATCACTATTTTGAAAAACACAACAACAATAATATGGTTGACGGTGTTATAGGCCAGTTGATTATATACAGTTAACTGTTGTGTTCACTAAAGCTTTTTCAGTCAATTTCGACAGTGTACAGTCTTTGTGCTCATCATTAAAGGAGACATGGAAAAGTGGATAGATGGAGCTGTTGGCACTACTCACGCACGTATGAATTTATCATGCGCATTTGTTCTTCTTGAATGTTTGTGGATATAATTAGCGCCATTATATTTTTTATGCATGAACCGTTGCATCGTACCGAGTTGCTTCACTTGTCTGGCGTTGCCTTATTGATTGTGCTCCATCATATCTGTCTAGTCTTTGTTGACCTGTCTCCGACCTTGCAGCACGTCGAGCTCTTCGCTCTGCGACAATGGGGGAGCTTTTGGTTCCTCGAGCTCGCACTTCTACGATACAGCGCCGAATCTGTTCTTCTAGAATGGCCTCCCACTAACCTTGCGACTTAGGCCTATACTAAATTCACCTGATTTTATAAGTCGCTCAAATCCTATACTTTTTAGCTGTGGCTGGACTGGGAACGCCTCTGAGTAGGTTTCTTGTACATGCGCTCTATAAATTATCGAAATGAATGAATGAAGGAATGAACATAATAGACACCTGTATTATATATTTTCCAAACCTATAAGAACAGTGGTCTTTGTGCTTATTCTTAACATGGAGTGTTTGATGTAATGCAATTGCAGTTGTTTGATGAGAAGCCAATTAAGTTTCATGGTCCCAGTATGATACTGGAACACTTTTTTCTTACTAAACTCAAAACTGTGCTTTTTTGTCGTGCTAGAGTCAGGAACTCTTTTTGATTCCCAGAAGAAGCGCAATATCAATTAGTGATTTACCGAACGAAATATTGCGTATTACACGTTAAACCGCATTATTTATATACGATCAAACTCTAGTTAGAAAGGTGTGCAAAATTTCATCATCAACCAACCAATCGCCATGGCCTCCGTTAAGCACAGGCCCTCAATGGGGCGCCCCGCTCTTATACGGGCTTCCAAGTATAAATATGGGCTCCAAATTAACGACGATTGCCAAAGTAACGAATGGCACCAGTAACGTTATGGGCGCCATTCCATCTTGGGGCACCGCAGGGTCTCGGCGTTCTACAGGGCGCCACGGTGGTGGAGGTCGATCGAATTGGCGCCCACATCGATACCGGAAGTGAATAAATCGATACCGGAAGTTATGCAATAAATACCTAGAATGATGAAATCCAGACCGGAAACGGTGATATTTCTATACCGGAAGTTTTAACTCTTCAACCGGAAGTCTGACATTCGAGACCGGAAGTGATTGCGACTCTGGCGGAAGTCGTCATCAAATTCGCGGATGACGTCACGTTTATATCTTAGCTAAAAATCATCGCCATAGTAACGACGAAGAGTTATTGGTGTCTAGGATTTCCCCTCCAAACCATTTCAACGGATGGATGGGGGATAGACTTATACAATGCTGGCCTCGTATATATATATATATATATATATAAATAAATATATATATATATATATATATATATATATATATATATATATATATATATATATATATATATATATATATATATATATGGCCCTCATGTCGACCGAGACTAAGAAACTGTAATGGATGTCGATGATAAAACGATGTCATAATAATGACTTGCTTTGTTTCTTATTGTGGACAAATTAGCGAAGATATCAAACATATTTATTCCGAAAATGGTATTTGTAGCATGCATGAACCAATTAAAAGAGGTGTTTATATATACTGACTTATTACCGTGGCTAAGCTTCCGCCCGCATCAGCCGCTCCTCTATCATAGACAGCCTCCAGTCGTGTAGGCTGTGCTATTCATAATTATTTGAGTTTCTTGATCAACTGTATTCTCAATCTTCCTTGGTACAGATTTAGTAGTCATGGTGTATATAGCCACAAACTCTACTTCCTTCTCTCTGAAGAAAACGTGCCTTCCTTGTATGTTCAGTGAATTATGTGAGAGCCAATTACAATGTATCGTGTTGACCGAGACCAAGAAACTGATGTTTACGACTCTGTAATTCATCATCATCATCATAATCATCATCATCATCATCATCATCATCATCATCATCATCATCATCATCATCATCATCATCAATATCCTTAGGCTCAATGCCCGTAGGAGTCCGACGCCTCTCTCTGTCTGAGTCAGTCTCGCGTCATGTTGCCCAGCTTCAACCTGTCCGTCAGCAGGTCAGCTCCATACCATTAACAGTGCTTAGAGTTAGAGTGTTGTCCTTAAACACCTTTAAAGCAGTTGTAACTAGTTTTATATATTAACATCTTGAAGCAGCTAGAACACTTTTGTCTGAATAACTCACAAATTGGCAGACCGTGTTCTTTGCTCTAAATAATATTTTCATAGGCTGAAGATCAAAAAGCAAATCGAAAACGTAAGTTATTAATTAGAGAATAAATTTAATAAGTTGTAAAATTGATCTAAGAGACAACAGCCACTTTTCCATGTCTCCTTTAACAAAGAGCACACAGACTGTTACACACTGTCGTTGGAAAGAGGATTGGCCACACACCATCATACGCCTTGGCAAGAAATAGCATTTAGGTGTGCAAAATAACAACACCAACCTATACCGATCGCTATGGTCTCCATCGACAAAGGGCCTCATTCTATTGGCACCCATTCATTCATTCATTCGGACATTTATATAGCGCTTCTTCAATATATAGAAACTGCTCAGAGGCGCTCACAGCGCGCCTAAAAAGAATAGCCCAAGTAGCGATGGATTCCAAAGTAACGAAGGGCTCAAGTCGTGTTATGGGCGCCTACATACCCTGGTCGAAATCGAACGTTTTGGCGCCAACATCAAAACCGGAAGTTACGCAATCTAGACCGGAACCAACGACAGGAGATTATGACTTTTCGATGTTGGACATTCGAGACTGGAAGTGATTGCGGACGATGACTCGTTCATTCGTTCATTCGTTCATTCGCTCATTCGTTCATTCGTTCATTCGTACATTCGTTCATTCGTTGATTCGTTGATTCGTTGATTCGTTCATTCGTTCATTCGTTCATTCGTACATTCGTTCATTCGTTGATTCGTTGATTCGTTGATTCGTTCATTCGCTCATTCGTTCATTCGTTCATTCGTACATTCGTTCATTCGTTGATTCGTTGATTCGTTGATTCGTTCATTCGTTCATTCGTTCATTCGTTCATTCGTTCATTCGTTTATCCAGGCTTGGGACTGCATGGCAGAGAACAACCAGTGGCGGAGTTGTCAAGATCATTAGGCTTTGAATATGACTAGATAAATAACGATCTTTAAATAATGGCCAACAAGTTAAAGCATTATAATGTTTTCAATTACAAATCGTCGAAATTTTATAAACCTGTTTAAGTATAATTGACCACAAAGAATAGGTGCAATTTCGGGAACTGAAGCAGAGCGACTTTTAAACATCGTAATTTATTCAAATTCTCTTGATACCTTTTTTCAGAGATAAAGCCGACTATAAATAACCAGCTTCATCTGTGTGAATCACCTCCTTGCAGACTGTTTGTCGACATTAAATGGTACTATAGATGCCGAAAGCAACTGAAAAGGGATAATCAAAAAGCTGAGTGAAAAGGTAAAGTTTGAAGTAATGGGAAAGTCAATTCTTCCTTCATTCTATACGTGGCAGCAGAAGTACATAGAGCTCGCATTTCTTCCAGACTCCTCCTCCTCCTCCTCCTCCTCCTCCTCACCCTCTGCTGATTCAACCACATTCTTCGATGATCCAGATGGTAAGGTCCTCCTGCCTCTCCCTCTCTACCACCTGACCTTCACCGTCATGCATTCGAACAGGTCAACTCGTCTTTATTTATTTTGAGTGTAGATAATGGCCAGAGAAGAGGAAGCATACAAAATTTATTCCAGAAACGGTATTTATAGCTTTTGTAAAAACATTAGAAGAGGTGTATAAATTATGAGACCTCTGTATTTAATGGCATTCAAAAGCCAATAAATATACGACACTATTTATAATAAAAATGATATATTTAGATAAGATGTCCACGGCATAATAGTATAAAATCTCGTGATACACATTTTACGCTTGCTTGCGTTATTGACCAAAGGAAGCCCAGCGTTTTCATGCCAATATCTTGAGAAGGGATTGGAATATCGTTATAGAATTTAGTTCAGTGTAATCCCAAATGAATTTGCAATCGATTGGTGTATCTTATAGCACAATAACACCACCTGGTGTAAACTAATAGTGTGAAAATCTCGGGATACACATGTTATGCCAGCATGCTTGCTTTATTTATCGAAGGAAAGCCTATACGTCCGGCGTGGACCTCAGCGTGTTCATGTTAATATCTTGAGAAGGGATTGGAATATCGTTATGAAATTTAGTTTTATGTAATCCCAACTAAATTTACAATCGATTGATATATATAATATATTATTATATCACAGTAGCACCACCTGGTATAAAATAATAGTTATTGACCAGTAACCATGCGCTTGTATGAATATCAGCCACATATCATGGGGTACCCTTAGTATATGCTGTGGTTGTGGGGTGCAGGGTTGGACAATACTCACGCAAAATATACCATTCTATGCCCAAATGGTTGCTCTAGGAATACCTAAAAGCATTTATGCAGATCCCTAGCCTTTAAAAAGTTATCCGGGAAAAACAGGCCTGGGGTCCGGTCGGACCCCCCGCCCCTTGGGCACTCGAGGGTTAAATAACGACGATGCTGTAAGATAATTTGTGAGTCGAAACCACAAATTACTATTTCACACATTCATGTATTTATATAGCGCCTCTTCAAGAAAACTATTCAGAAGCACTCCCGACTCCAGCACGTCCTAACAGAACAGTTTTAAGTGCTTATAAAATGTGTCTCGACGGTGATCTAGGGATCAGGCGCAGCTCAAGATTAATCTGTCCGTTCTTTGGACAGTTTCAATAAGTTCCGCTTGTGCAATTGAGCGGAGAGAGCAGCGGCGCAGGACATGCGTGTTACCTGCGGTTGATTTTTTAAAATAAATGCATAGTACACCTACAGCAAATTGGTTCATAGAAATATACCTGTCGTTATTTGCCTATTCATCTGGTCGGGTAATACAACTTTACTCAGGGGCTGTGAACTGGTATTATACAAGCTTCGATGAATTCCTAACCGTTATTGGCGTCCTTCTAATACATACGATGTGGTGGGTTATGGTGTCTAGCTTATATCCGTCCGTCCCATTTGAAGTCTCGGATGAAAGGACACTAATGTTGATAGCCCAGGAACTATTAATTGTAGATATTCCAAAAACGATATTTATAATCCGTATTAAATTATTATAAGAGGTGTCTAAATTAAACGACGCTTGCATTCATATGCCAAGTTATGTACTCTCGATGCGATATTTTTAACGCATAATCTTTAGCGTTGATTGTAGATTTTATAGTAATTAGTCTATGTTGAGCCTCAAACTGTGCTTTTAGCCGTGCTTGAGTTAGGAGGGCTTCTGAGTGGCTTTCCACTGAAGAAGCGCTATAAAAATTATGGAATTGATGAACGAATTAAGGCACATTAATTAGATGTTATGTATACCGCTTCCAGATACAGATTACACGAGGAAAGTTCCGATTATCAACTACGCCAATGCATGTAATCTCGGGATTACAATCCTAAGCATGAATATTGGAGCAGAGCGATTTTTAAAATTGTTGTCAATTGGAATCTGTTCGACACCTTTTTTACAGTTAACAATAAATAATTAATCTAATCTGTTTAATAACTTTCCAGATCGGAAAAAGCAACGATGACATCATACAGAATCTGATGTCTGTGACGTAAGCAATACGGAGACGTGCTTCAAAGAGGTAAAGTGAAAAGAAAAAGCTTCAAAAGTAAATGGAAAAGCCAATTCAAAAGTTGGTTTGATAGGTAAATTCCGAAAATCTCTTCAAAAGGTAAATCTAAAACGAAAAGTGATGTTACAATAATTATTGTTATTAAGTATAGTTTGACCGTGAAAAGATTTTTTACGATTAAGTTAGTGATTTGATCAATGAGTTAAGAGGCATTATGTTCCGCTAATCCGTAATCATAATATGTGAGAAACGCTTGATCTAGCAGCTCTGCTCTCTGAAAAATTAGACAGCATTCTCATAATAAAACTTCTTTTGGCAAAGAAATCAAATCTAGGAAGGGTCAGATTATGTGGCTTGGGTCGAGTATTGTAAGGAGTAATCTTATGTGGAGAAAAGGATGTCGTGAAGAACGTGACAAGGATTTAAGAGGATATAGCGGGAAAGAGCAGAGTCAGCTCTGGAACAGAGTGCATAAAAACTAAGAAAAATCAGCAGGGAGGAAGCTTGAACTGGTCAATTTTCTTAAAATACCGTTAAGAAGTTTACGTTCCATGGCAATTTTGGCAAATCTCCACCAAACAGGGGAGGCATTTAAAGTAATCTTGAATTAGATCAGCGTATCATTGACGCATTGCATTCCTTGATGACTGCTATTCGCTGTTGTCTTAATCTTTCGTCACCGAAAACATGTCTGGAAAAACTTTGTTCAGTTCGATGCACTGGAATCAATAAAGGGACGCGGCGCACGTTCAAATATTTGGGCCGTATAGAATTATAGAGGTGTTGACTGTTGCACACCTCTTTAAAAGGATCTATTCGCCTTACAACACGAGCTCCCGAATAAAATTCATCATACTACTTGTTTATCACACTTCAACGACTGCATAATCATGATAACAAAGATCGCCCCTCCCCACTTATCCATTCGTGGGACTGGCGATGTCAAAGTGCAAGCAGCGGGGGAGTTGATTTCATGACATGTTACAGCTTGAAAAGCATGATCTCATTCTGCTTTCTGACAAATTCTTGCTGTTTTCCTTCTCTTCAAATGTGCGGGATCTGGGTGTTATACTTGATAGCTCACTTACCTTTTCTGAGCATAATTATTTCAAATGTGACACGCTTGTCTAATTTCCATTTAAGACGTCTCAGAGTCATTCGTCGCTCTGTCTCCTCCTCCATCTTCACTACCTTAATTCATGCTTTTACATGTTCACGAATTGACTATTGCAATGCTCTCCTCATTGGTCTTCCTAAAGTTCGTCTTTCACCGATTCAGTCGGCTCTCAACTCAGCTCTTAGACTGATTGCCCGCCTTTCCAAGTACTCTTACATCCAAACATTTACGGCGCTATATAAATACTGACCGAAACGATTTTTTTGTCTTACACACTTCTTAAATAATGGCCAACAATTTCAGCATTCTATTATTTAAGATTACAAGTCGTCAAATTTTTAAAAACAGTACAAGTATAATTGACTACATAGAGAAGATGCAATCTGGGAGTGCCAGATCCAAGCCTGGAAATTTGAGCAGTAAATTTTTGAAACATCGTAAATAATTTATATCCTTACGACACCTTTTTAAAGTTTAAAAGCCAACTATAAGTTATTTGCCTCATCTGTGTTAATTACTTTCCATGACGTCGTATATTTGACATAACATTATTTATACTAGATGCGTAAGATCCGCAAATTCATCCATCTATGGAAAAGAAGAACTGCATAGGAATATCGAGAAGACATGTATTTTTTCAGTTTAAAATGAGAAATGCCAAACATGATTCTGCAGACTACAACGGCCTTTATAATTAGTCGTAAGTCGTTGTTAAACAATAGTTAAACAATAGTCAAAAAAAATTGAGTATTTGACAATTTATATTTCGGTTAGTCTCATGTTGAATGGGGTAGGACGTTAATTATTTGCTGAGATAAGAGCAAACGTAATTGCCACAGCAGAAAATAAGACTTACTTATATGCAATGTTGATAACATTAAAAAGGTGTTCTATATTGTCAGATGATACTTTAAATTGTGTACATAAGCTTCACTCGCTGTTTAAAGACTCTAGAATAATTTT
>OX243821.1:34069978-34354978 GCA_945859605.1 Lumbricus rubellus
CAGGGGAGTAAAGCCAATGAACCTGCCTACGAACAGAGAACCATCATCATCACTATTATTTTATCATCATTATCATCGTCCTCATAATCATCATTATGTTTGTATGTCGCTGAGTTATCGTGAGCAAAGACTCTTTAAAGGCAGTAATCATCAATAATGACGCTGAGTTATTATGGGCAACGAATTATTCCAAAGCAGTATGACATGATACTTGAAACACTTTGCATTGTTTATATAGATGCCTTTAAACACCTACTAAAGGTGTCGAAAAGAGACAACATAAAGCAGTCGTGTATTCTGCAGTCCCAGTGGTTCCCAAATTTCGGCAGCCCGTGTACTGGCAATAATTTTTTGTGAGACTCGCGGACCGCTAAACAAGGCCTAAATTATGGCAATGGCAAACAAAAGCGACCTAAGTTATAAAAAGACTAACATATGAGGCTATTTACAATATTAACCGACATTCACATGTCCTTGAAGCTTTATTTGTGTAAGATTTGTTATGAGTATTTTCGCATGAACTACTGTTTTTTCCACACATTATGCGTGTGTTGTTCGAAAAAGACGCCACTTCTGAATCATTATCGTCTTCGCTATGAGTTTCTGAGCAATCATTCTTCACCACCTGACCTTCACCGTCAGTTGAACTCGACCTCCACATCCTCATGGTCATCGCCTGTTCCTCTGAATACTCCGCCATCTACATGTACCTCGGATCTCCTGCGTTTCATTAGTCGTGCTTGAAGAATTATCAGCTAACGAATCAACAAACCCTTATTTATATAAGTTTTAAACTCACTTCGAAAGGTGTCCAATATAGCATCAACACACATAAAACAACAACCATTGTTTCCGTTAGGCACAGGCAATCAATGGGGCGCCCCTCCTTCTATGGGCGTCAAAGTAACGATGTTCACCCGTCAAATTATGGGCGCCCATCCTTTGTGGGGCGCCACAGGATCTTGATGTTCTATAGGGCGCCTCACTGGGCGGGATGGAAGGAATTGGCGCCCACATCGATGCGGGAAATAAACACCGGAAGTAACGAAACCCAGACCGGAAAAGGCGACATCTATACCGGAAGTTGCGATTCTTCTACCAGAAGTCGGACATTCGAGACCGGAAATGATGACGTCACTGGCGGAAGTCATCGTCGATTTCACAGACGACGTCACGTTTAAGCGATAATAGAAATCGTCGCCAAAGTGTATCTAGATTCTCCCACTTTAATCCCATTTTATGGCGGGAAAACGTCCAATGTTGACAGCGTAAGAAGTAAAAGAGAATTCGGAGGCCGCTCTTGTCTGCCGAGACCGAGAAACTGTAGTCGAGGATGATCAGAAACCGATGTCATGGTTTTCACTTTGTTTTTGACTCCAATATAACTCAAATACGAAAAGGTATTTCTCGTGATCAATTAAAAAAAGGTGTCTAAATTGTCGCTTTGTTGTCGGTACGTTAACATCAAATAATCTTAAATGTACGACAGTATTTTTAAAAGTGAGAAAATCTTTAAAAGAGGTGTTGAGCCCTGCGTGAGAAGGTTTAGACGTCAGATGGTAGTTGTTTCAGTTTGATGACGCTTTTTCTCATTGTAGCATCACCCTCCTTCTTTATCCAGGCCTGAGACTGGCACTGTCTGTCACCAAGGCACGGAAGTTAAGTACGGGAGTTTCAAGTAACAACCACATAATTATTCATAGTCAGAAGCAGTCATTTTCTTTTTACTCTGAATAGGGTTTTGGATAACACTCTATGATGCTGTGCTTAATTTACGCGGTTCGAATCTCGTAGAACTCCATGAATTTAGTTCTTCTTTCATTCCCTAGGTGGCGTTTAAAGTACATCGAGCGTACGCCTTGCATGGCAAGCTCCTGAGTAGAAACCTTGAAGGAGCGCTATATCAAATTTTCAGTAAATAAATTAAAAAATGGCTGCAACTTTGCAATTTATGTATTCTGTAATCTCCGTTCTTCTGCATAACTTGTACACTTACAGCACAGTGCTTCTGCAATATAGTTTCATTAAAGATCATATAAATAATGTTTTTTTATTATTATTTTGATAACGACTTGCGTCTCTTTCTTAATGCAACCTGCGAGTCCACGTTTAAGCGAAAACTGAATGGTCGTCATAGCAACAACGAAGTATTCATAACGTTTGGCTATAATCCGAATGGTTTCAGATCATCCTCCTTCCTATCGTTTGCTCTTCCCACCTCATTTAAAATGGTTGGAAAAACACCCCATCCTTGCAGCATTATATGTTCATAGAATTCTATGTGATGTGAGTACAACGGATCGTGTGTATGCCGAGACCGAGAAACGGACTCCGCACATTGGCACATGATAAACAGACCGTGTTCTTCGGTCTGCAGCTAATCTCCAAATTATTAGCATCTCTTTCATTATTTGCATCCATGGCACCCTCCTACAAGTACGCTGGCTTTTGGTTTCACTGTCCGTCGAATACAAAGTTGATTCACGGGTTTGGGTTTGTCTCCTTGACTACGTCACGATATGTCTACATGTATGTCCAATATCCAATTAATTAGGTAATTAATTAATGAAGTAATTAAGTAATTTAATTTTTCACACGTAAATCTGAAAACATCAACAACTGTAATAATTTCAGAGATTGCATTTTGCTCGATATGATGGCAAGGACCAAGAAATTGATTTATTTTATTCAGAAGTTACTGTTATTTATAATACAAGTGAATTACTAAGAAGAGATGTCTAAGGCACGAAGACAACTAAAAGTGAGTTTGCATTATGGTTTGTTTGTGTGTGCACTTGTTAAAAGTCAACAATAAATATTAAGCCTCAATCATGTAAGAAACTTTCCTTCATGGCATGGAATATATGTGCACTTATTATAGCGCCCGTTAAAGCTCATTCTCACTACTCAGAGTCGCTCCCAAATGCAGAGC
Source organism: Lumbricus rubellus (assembly GCA_945859605.1). NCBI lineage: Eukaryota > Metazoa > Annelida > Clitellata > Crassiclitellata > Lumbricidae > Lumbricus > Lumbricus rubellus. Next base: position 34,072,911 of record OX243821.1, read on the forward strand.
GGACAATGCATCGGAGTTTCACGCCGAAGCGCAGAGCAATTTGTGAGCGAAGGACTTGCAAGTGCACAAACAAACAAGCTGGCTTTCTGTCTCACAGTGCGTCGAATACAAAACTGCTTCACTGGTTTGGCGTTATGTCCTTGGCTGTGCTCTGGCATGTCCACATGTATGTGAGCTCTGCTGTCCAATATCCAATTAATTAATTAATTAAATTTTGCACATACGAATCTGAAAACATCAACTACTTAAATAACTTCAGAGACTGCATTTTGTGCTCGAAACGATTAGAGGGAGAAGTCCCCGCCGAGATCTCTCAATGTTGAAGTTTCCAATATTTATATTCCTGAAAATTTATTTAAAAGAGATGTGTCAGAAGATATTTAAAAGTGAGTTAGTTGTAGCTTAAGTTAAACGACACTGTGTGGTAAGAATGATTGCTTCAGTTTCTTCATCCAAACGTCACGATTGTTTTCGGTTTCTGTATGCGGTGCAGCATTTGAAATTGTGAAATTCCCAGACTAAACATGAAAAGGTGTGTCAATATTTGAAAAACGTACAAGTATTGACCACCTACAGTTGTTTGCAATCCGGGAAATTGGAGCTGAGCGAGTTTTAAACATCGCAATTAATTTAAATCCATTAAACACCTTTTTAAAATGTGATAGCCATCAATAAATAACCAACCTTCTTTGTGTAAATCACTCACGATCCGGATGCATGACAACACTACATTGCCGTAAGCAATATCAGAAAAGCAAATCAAAAAGTAAAGTTTGGAAAATCAATTCAAATGCTGGTTGAACGGGTAAAAATCAGAAAGATCACTACAAAGGTTTTTTGAAAAAAGAAATTTCATCAAGTCTGGCTAAGAACGAAATTAGATTTAACGATTAAGTTTGAGATTTATTCAAAGTGTTCACAGCTCCATCTGCTCCGCTAATCCATGATCATCTATAAGAATGGGTACATTGATCGCACACTGTCGAGGAGAGGACTGGCCACACGCACCGGATGTAAAAAAGGAAATGGGTTGCGAACCCGATTAAGTTATCTTTTCTGCTCAACAATTGTAAAATTAATCGTCGGGCGTACTAATAAATATAATGTAACACTTAAAAACGGTGTGTTGAAAATTCGTCCGTCGAGCACAAACACACGAACATGGCATTTAGTATAGTGTCATTTAACTTCACTGTGTGAGAGTAAAGTTCAGTAGCGACGCCCTCCTCCTTCACTTAGGCTTTGGACTAGCACTGGCAGAGTGCCAACAGTGGCGGAGTCACCCACGTGCTTCATCGAATTAAAGTTTTACCTTAATCTGTTTCAATCAATCAATCAATCAACCGATTTTTTGAGCAAAGAAGTATGCAAAATAACATCGCGTCAAACTAAACAATAAATCTTTAATCTCCTGGTCGCAAAAGGGAGCTCAGAATAGGCTTATTGATCTTTAGGTAGGAGTAGTAGTTGCAGTTTAACGTCACTGTGTTATAACAAAGACCAATAGCGACGTCCTCCTCTTTTATTCACGCTTGGGACTGGCACTGGCGGAGCGCAACAAGTGGAGGAGTTAAAATCATTAAAATCATTAAAATAATTAAAATCATGAATCATTATTTGTTGTCGAATATTTATGTATCGGGCCAGTTGCAAAAATTTCACCACATACATTACCACGCCTTTTTATAAATAAACTATTAACTTTAAAAAAGGTGCGTTGGTAGAGCTTTTCGAAGTTGTTGAAAGATGACGGTGTCTTCTATGATAATTATATGCGATTAGTTTTTAGATTGCGCATATATTTTCCTATTCACAGCGTCGGGTAATAGGGCTACAACTTTACTCAAAGGCTTTGAACTGATATTATACAATCTTCAATGAATTCCTATTCGTTATGGACGCACTTCTATTATACATGGAGACCCACAGGGTGTCGACTTTCTGTAGGGTCGAGATTTGGCGCCCACATTGATGCCGGAATTATGCAATCAATACCGGGAGTTCTTAAATACAGACAGGAAGTGACGACTTTTATACCGGAAGTTGTGACTTTTCGACCGGAAATCGGACATTCGAAACCGGAAGTGAATGCGTCTCTTGCGGAAGTCGTCATCGAATTCACGGACAGCGTCACGTTTAGGCGAGAAGTGAAATCGTCGCCATAGCAACGATGAAGTGGGTTATGGGGTCTAACTTCTTTCCGTCCGTCCCATTTGAAATGGCGGATGAAAGGACGACTAATGTTGATAGCATATGAAGTATAAAGGATCTTAATTTCGACAACGAGCAACCCATATTCCCATCAAGTAATTTTAAAAATCGTACAAGTATTGACTACCTAGAGCAGGTGCAATCTGTGAGTGCCAGATCCAAGCCTGGAAATTAGAGTAGACAAATTTTGAAACACCGCAATTAATTCAAATCCTTTATACACCTTTTTAAATTGTTAAAGCCATATAATAAGTAATCCGACTTATTCGTGTACGCTAATTTCTAGTTAATCCATCTAGAGTTCTGGACATAACACTGCACAATCCAGAAGCTTTGCCTATGTTGGCCCATCTTGCTGGAACCGTCTTCCGCACAAGCTGCGTCTTGAGCTTCTCAGTCTCACTCTCCCTCTGTTTAGAAAACGCCTGAAGACTATACTATTTGTTAGGGGAAGTGCTAACTAGGGTCGGGAGCGCTACTGAATCTGTGAGCGGCGCTATATAAATGTTCAATTACAATTACAATTACAACACGGTGCTAAATGTCGTAAGATATTTGAAAAGAAAAATTATAAAGTCAAATGAAATAGTAGGCCTAAAGTTTGGGAGTAATTGAAACTCAATTCAAAGGTTAATTGGTTGAAAAGGCAAAATTCAAAAGATCACTTCAGAGGTAAATTAAAAACACAAATTTTAATAAGTCTAGCGAAAATCGAAATTAGATTCAACGATTAAGTTACAGGGTTTTTAAACATGCAGTTGTGCACAAAATGTGCAGTTCTAAATGGATGTGTGCAGTTGCAGAAGCACTTCTGTGCACAGTCAAAACTAGTTGAAAAGACCATATTTCTCAGATTGGGAGCAATTTGCCATGGAGGATGGGAAAGGAAAGAAGGAGTTGTGCAGTTCTAAAAATTCCTTAAGCACAGCCCTGTTAAGATAAAATTTCTTCAAAGACTTCACGGTTCTATCTGCTCCGTAAATCCATTCATGATTGAAGAACTGCAAAAGAATATCGAAAAGTTATGTAATTGTTTCAGTTTAAAATTTGAAATGCCAAACATGATTCTACAGACTGTTACGGCCTTTGTAGTCGTAAGACGTTTGTTAAACAATTGTCAAAAACTCATAGTCTCATGTTGAATGGGATGTTACATGGCATTGTAAGTATTTGCTGCCTGAAAAAGGACAGAAAATTGATACTGCCGAAAAGGAGGGAAACTTATATACAGTGTATATAACGCTAAAAAGGTGTTCTAAATTGTCAGGTGATTAATATTTATTAATAGGCTTCAGTCTCTGTTTAAACGCGTTGCACTAGAATAATGTTGATTTCGCTTGTCGGTCTGTCTGTATATCTGTTGTCTGTCTGTGGCATTTTAGAAATTGGGAGATTACGATTACGATATCATTGTATAGTCAGAGTTTTATCACACAATTAACACGAGGCTCGTGAGCTGTAACAAAAATAAAATTATTGCTGATGGTATTATTTTGTGTTAGAACAGTTAGCCGTTGTTTCTGAAACAAACATACTGATTGAGAGTCTGTGGACAATATTTTGGACACCTGCGTTAAAGATTTCATGGAAGCATAAAAGTAAAAGCTTTTCGATTTTTTACATTGTGAACTTTGTGAAGCTTCACTCCAGTCATCACACTATAATTGTTGAATCATAGCGCTCATACTCAAGCATTTATTTAATCAAACTCACAACCGAGCTAGTTGTCTTGTTAGAGGCGATAGCGCTTCTGAATTATAGCTCTCTTGAAGAAACTTTATACAAATGCTGGAGTATATGAATTAATGCACTATTTATGTTATACAGCACCCAGGTTACATGAAAATGTTTTATTTTATCAATTCCGACAAAGCTCGTGACAGTTATCAATCATGGAAAAAGCGGGAGATCAATTTAAACATCGTTTTCAATTGAAAATTTTGAACACCTTTTTAGAGTTAAAAGTCAGTCTATAAATAATTAAAACCGCCGTGCAAATCGTTCGCACCCGGGATTAAATAATTTTATAGTTATGACGATGCTGTAAGATAACTTGTGGATCGAAACCACAAATATTATTATTGATATTCTGTGCATTCGTCGGACATTCCGCCGCCGCAAACCATTTAATTATCGATAGACACTTATTGTAAGGCATTCTTCTTACGCGGGGCTCCATAAATTATGGTATCGACGTTCTACATGACCATCGTGATCGACCGAACTGGCGCACACTTCTAAACCGGAAGTGATGAAATCGAGACATTTAGCGTCGCCCTCCTTCTTCGTCCAGGCTTGGGACTGGCACTTCCTGACACTAATGTACGGTCGTGATTTGGTGGAGTTTTATATAATTATTATGTTTAAGTACCAATAAAATAATTTATAGTTAGAGGTTTCTTCCTTAAATATAATGTCTACTGTACAGCAAGAAATTGACGCACCAGAAATAAGGCAAACTTATACAACCTACTAAATTGTTAAAAAGGTGCTCTGAATTGTCAGATGCTAATTTTAATATTTTCGTAATCCTCAGTTACTTTTAAAACAAGTTGTCCTAGAATAACGATGATTTCGTGTGTCCATCTGCAAGCGTATCAGTGCATGTGATAAAATAGAGAGACTGATAAATACATGCACAATTAATTTCTCATGTAAGGCTTTCTCACAGCACATAAATGCATCTTTGCATACTAAACAAGTCTATGTGGCAGTTCTCTTGAAGTGGCGCTATATAAATGTTCGATTACAATCACAATTACAATTACAATTACAAAAGTCTATTTTCCCTATAATTATGTTTATGCTTAGTTGCGATCATCACAATTGACTTGCGTTCATAACCACGGCCTTAATGGAATTATTGTTTACTTTAAAAAGGTGTGCGATACACTTGTATTTATTTGAATGATAAAAATTTTAAAAGAGGTGTCTTGATAATTCTCTGCGCGTTTGTTTTTGAGAATGTGTCATTGTATTTGCACAGCATTTGATGTTTAATAAGTTTTTACTTCTCTTTTATGCCATGTAATTGTTTTTCTATTTATGTTGGTTGTTTCATTAAAAAAATAAATAAATATTGTCATTTAATATTTCAATTAAACATTTTTTATCAAATGCAAAATCCAAACCACTCCTCGTTCAAGCGAGAATTAATTAAATGGTCGCCATAGCAACTACAAAGCGTTCATGATGTATAATCGACGGCTAGAGCAATGGTGAAGAGGTTTAGGTGTCTAGGTTTTCCCTCAAACCCATTTAAAATGTCGGTGAAATTACGTCAAATGTCGGAAGCGTAGTTAGTCGTAAGAATTCTAGAGCGGCCCACGTGTCGACCGAGACCGAGAAACTGCAGACTCCTTTGATCAGAAACTCTTGTCATGTGATTTGCTTTGTTGCTAAACTCTGAAAAAAATAATTACATACATGAATGTCAACAACATAAAACCCAAAATATATTTATTTGTATCCTGCATGAAATTATTAGAAGAGGTGTTTAAATTATGCGAAATTTGCATTCAAGGCCATTATCCCCGTTGTTTAACGTCGTAGCATGGATGGATGGATCAGATTTGACCAGGGTCTATGACAACAGAGACTGTTATTCCGGACAGAAATTTGCTTGGCATATTACAGCACTTAACATTATTTGTAAGAAAAATTAGAACTTCGGAAGAGGTGTCCATAATTATCTTTTGCGATGGAATATTTAAGAGACAGAATCTGGTCGTAGTTTCAGTTTAACGAAACTTTGTGATAATAAGGATTATTATAGCATCGCCATCCTTCTTTATCCAGACCTGGGACTGGCACTTCCTGTAACCAAGGCACGGAAGTTAAGTACGGGAGTTTTATGTATCAGCCTCATTAATTAATTAATTAAATTTTACACATAATTCTGAATTCGAAACCAAGAACTGTTATGATAGGCTAATTATTATTTCAGATTCGGCATTTTTTCTGTCTGCTCGAAACGATGAAATTGAATATTCTTCGAATATATGTATTTTGAAGTTTCATATGTTTATTGACTAAACTAATTCTTTAGAAGAGGTGTCTATGAAGCAATGGTTACGCAGACATCTAAAAATTGCACGACCATCAAACCAAGGCCTCCATGAGTCACAGGCCATTATAGTTTCTTGGGCGTCCAAGTGACGATGGGTGTCAAAGTATCGAAGACAGTTGGCGTGGAACTGCGTCCTCTACCACTCTCCAGGTCACGTTCCTTCACCGGGTTCGAAAGACCTTTCTCTAACGCATCATCAACCTACCACAGTCACCCTGGTCTCCGTTAGGCACAGGCCCTCAATGGGGCGCCTCTCGTTTTGTAGACGTCCAAGTAGCGATGGACACCAAAGCAACGATGGGTGTCAAAGTAGCGACGGCACCCGTCCAATTATGGGCGCCATCCTACGTTCTTTTTGCACCAAACATCAATTGCATTGAAGGATAACTGAATTATTTTCTGTAATTTACTTCGGTCTCGGTGGCTTGCATACAAGATAATTTCTACCCCATTTAGCCCATGAGGTTACGAATACAAGTGCAATTATATGACTTTTTTTTATAAACATTATGAAATCTTTAAAAGAGGTGTTTAACGCACAGACCTGGGACTGGTATTAGTGCATGAGTTTTGAGCCGCTTTTTGAATTAAGGAGATGAAATAGAGCTTCGAAGAGAGGGCGGAAGCTAATTCCATTCATTGGGTGCAGAGGCATGAATGCACGTGAACCCATAACTGTTTTGCATCGAGGTTCAGATAAAAGATTTGTGCCTGACGAACTCAAGCAACGAGGAGGAATGTAAGGAGTTAATTATGACTGAAGGTACTAGGAAGGTGTGTTGGTGCTGAGTGATTTGTAGGCCAATTTAAATTTTATCCTGTACTGAACAGGAAGCCAGTTCAATTAAGGGAGTATTACTGAATAACTAGTTTGCATATACATAAAATATATATCTCCATTCAAGAATATATAATTATTCAATGAGAATAAAAATATCTTATTAGCATCAAAATTATCTTTGTTCAAAACTAAAGTGAAGCAATGCCAGCAAAACTTTCTTTGGACGATCAACAAGCTTCTTCTTCTTTTCCAGTGTTTACCGACATCTTTTGGCAACGATGGCCGTTGACGTCTTATGTTTGTTTTGGTTTTGTTTATGCATGGCTGCTCGTCCTTCCTTCCTCTTTTCATATGTCTGCTTGGGTGTTTGGTTTTTGTTTATTTGCTTTCTCCGCTTTTCGTGTTTTTTCCCCTTTTGGTGTTTTTGTGTTTTCCGCTTTCCGTTTGTTTATTTTCCCTTTCCGTTATTTATTTTTTGTGTGTTTTGGGGTTTTTTCCCCGTTTTTTTCCGGTCTTGAGTCTTCTGCTCATGTGATTGGATATATGCAGTCGTGTATGTTGTTCATGTTGTTCGTTTCCTTTGCAGGTGTATTTCTTGGCATTTCTGGCATGTGTCTGATACACGTCTGTTTACATGATGTTGGGCTCTTATGTGTCTTCCTTACTTGGTTATGTGGTGGTTTCTTGTGTGTGCATCCTTTCCTGCTGGTGGGTTGGCTTCTATTTTGTATCGTAGGTGGTTTGTCGTGTAGTTTCCTCCTCTTGTTTGGTTGTGTAGATGTTCACAGTATCCTGCCTTTGTTGAATTTCATAATGTAGGCTTCTGTGGCGATCTGTTGTATGCACAGGATGTTTCTAATGTTAAGATCGACTTTGTGCTCCTGGCACTTCTGCTTTAGCACTTTGGCTATGCTATGTCTCTTGCAAGCTAGCAGGAGGTGTTCGATGGTGTCGGGGCAGCCACATGTAGGGCATAGGTCCGTTTCGCTCTTTTTCATGCGTTTCAGCCATGCCGTGGTGATGACATGTCCCAGTCTTAGCCTCGTGATCTGCACTTCCTTCCTTCTTGGTGTATCCATGTATTTTATATCTATTGAGACCTGGGGTTCGATGGTCTTGTAGAACCCCCCACGCGTGTCGTCGTCATATTCAGTTTGCCATTTATTTATTATGTGGGTCCTGATTAGCGCGTGTGTTTCTTTTTGTTCCAGGTAGTTGGTGCTGTTGGGTACTGGTCGTGTGAGTCCGTCTTTTGCTAGTGTATCTGCTTGTTCGTTGCCTACTATCCCGACATGGCTCGGTATCCAGGCTACTGTTACTTGGTTCCTGGTTAGTTTTCTGGTGTAGTTCTTCATCTCCATGAGCAGGTTTGGTCTAGATTTTGAGACATTTTGTTCGATTGAAGTTGCTGCACTGAGTGAATCTGTCAGAATGATGTAATTCGTGTGTCTATTCTGTTCGTCATCTCCAATCCACTTTATGGCTTCGATTATGGCTGTCAGCTCTGCCGCGTAGACTGAAGATCCATCTACTAGCCGTAAGGTTTTGCGGATTCCGAGTGATGGTATGTAGTATGAAGCTGCTGTGTGGTTTTCTGATTTTGACCCGTCTGTGTAGATGGTTGTGTGGGTGCTGTATCCGCTGATCAGCTCCATTGCAGTCATCTTCATGTATTCTATGGTATCTGCTTTTTTGTTGATTTGGTTTTGTAGTGTGGTGTCGACTTGTATTGTTGTGTCCAGCCACGGGGGTGTGGTTGGGAACATTTGTGACTGAACTGGTTGCTGAATGGTTGAGAGGAAGTCGTTCGTTCTGCTATATAGGGATTGGGTCCTGCTCCCTGTTCTTTTCTGGCCGTGGTCCGTCCAGTGCTCCTGCATCGCGGTCGCTGCTGGATGGTCCTTGTTGCTTAGGATCTTTGTTCCCATCTTCAGTGTGTTTATCTCGCGGCGAAGGTGGAGTGGCATTTCTCCGCATTCATTTTGAAGGGCTACTGTCGGGGTACCTTTTGCTGCACCACAGGCCAGTCTCAGCGCCTCGTTTTGTATTCCTTGTATTTTTTTAAACTGTGTCTTGCTGGCTGTGGCATAGGCTACATCTCCGTAGTCCAGAAGGGGTCTTATCAGGGCCCTGTAGATGGCTAGCAGGGCCTTCTTGGATGCCCCCCAACTGTATCCGGCCACTGCTCTCTTTAGGTTCAGTCTTTTTTTGCAGCGTATAATGATGTTGTTTATATGTGGTATCCAGGATAGCCTACGGTCGAAGATAACTCCCAAGAATTTTGCTGTTTCTTCGATCTTGATCCTCTGGTTATTCACTTTTATGTTTATGTTTACTTTTTTGGTGCTGTTTGTGAACAGGACTCCTGTGGTTTTGGCGACAGAGATTTTGAATCCATTCTGGTTGCACCACTCGCTGATGTTCTGGAGGGCGGTTTTAATGTTTTTTTGGATGAGTTCTACGTTGGCGCTGGCTAAAATAAAGCACACTTATGCAGAATATTAAATTGTTAAAAAGGTGTGCTGAATTGTCAGATGATAATTTTAATATTTTTCATAATCTTCTTACTTAGACTTAGTTCCTCCAGTTCCGATCGGAACATTGGTCGACAAGTCCTCGCCACTCCGCACGGTCGCCAGCCACAACCTCCGCCTCGTCCTCGTTCATAATCTTCAGTCACTGTTAAATGCGGTTGTCATAGAATATGTAAGAGTGATAAATTATCAATGTTCCATGAACTTTTTTTTATCCAATTCTACGAACAGAGTATCAGTTAAATTGGGTAGATTCGTCCGCATAGCAACGGTGAAGATATTTTGGTGTCTAGGTTTTCCCTCCAACCCTTAAAAATTGCGGGTAACAGGAAAAATGGCGGGTGACAGGACTTTTCAGCGTGCAGTTCAACACAAAATGTGCAGTTCTAAGTGGATTTGTGCAAATGTAGGAACACATCTGCGCAGTTGAAATCAGTAAAAGGAAGCCATTATCATCCGATTGGAAGAAATTTACAATATAGGATGGGAAGGGAAGGAAGGGATTGTGCAGTTTTAAAAATTCCTTCAAAACAGCGATGGTGGGTGAAATTACGTCCAATGTTGAAAGAGTAGGTAGTCATGAGAATTCTAGCGTCCCTCGTGTCGACCGAGACCAAGAAATTGTAGACGCCGTTGATCAGAAACTCATGTCATGTTATTTGCTTTGTTGCTAAACTCTGAACAAAATAATTACAGAAATTTGTTCGACGACCAACACGAAAGCTTGCCAAAATATATTTATTTCTATCCTGCATGAAACGACTATAAAGGTATTTAAATTATGCGACATTTGCATTTGTCGGCATTTATTTTATTGTTTACGTCGCCGCAATTTAATGGACTACAATATTTATAGAAAAATTGAAAATTTAGAAGAGGTGTTCATAATTATCCTTTGCGATAGAAGATTTAGGAGACAGAAGCTGGTTCTAGTTTCAGTTTAACGAAACTTTGTGATAATAAAGATCATTATAGCATCGCCCTCCTTCTTTATCCAGACCTGGGGCTGGCACTGTTAGGCTGTAACCAAGGTACTGAAGTTAAGTACTGGATGTTAGCTATCAGCCACATTTCAATTAATTAGTTAAATAATTAACTAATCAATTAATTAATTACATTTTAAACATAATCAATCCGACAACAACAACTATTATAATAATTTCACATACGGCATTTTTTTGTCTGCTCGAAACGATTAAAATGGAAATTTTTGGAAGATTTGTCTTTGTTTAAGAGTTAAATTATTTATAGACCAAAGAAATCCTTTAGAAGAGGTGTCAAAAAATCTGTCAGCGGCGAAAGCCTATATTGTGCACTTCTGAGCTTTGTAAGGAGGGCATTATCAAATTTCAATTGTATTGTATTATATTAATCATTCCGATAATCATAGTTTTGATCAGAAATTGTCATAGGTGAATGATATAATTATTTCTTTATGAAGTATTTTCTAGGTACAGAGCCCAACAGTTTATGGCTCACAGTAGAATAAGTCATTATTATTATTCAACAGTTTAACGACATCTTATAGCTACAAAGGCTGTTGACGTCTTTAAAGTTACGGTATCAATATATTTCAGTTCACTGTTGTTTAAATGTTCCGCAGTTTCTGTCTTTATTGTCTATCTGTTTTCTTTTCATTGTTATTTTCTGGAATTTGTATGATGATCTATGTCCATGGCGACAGTGTTCATAAGGTGGTTGCTGTAGATCCTCTTTGATGCATTGGTCATTATTTAGTGTCACTATTTAACATGCATGCATAAACATGCATGCATATATTTAACTATACATTCATTTCCTGATTTTTATTTTATTTATTTTTAATTAATACATATATAAGCAAATAGATTAGATATTAAACATTTATATGAAAATCAAATCATTCAGCCATCATCTATAAGCTTAACAATAATAGCAAAAATCATTTTATTCAATGCCTATTTAATCTATTACAGAATTAGTTAACACAGACACATACACACAAACACATACACACACACAAACACACAACAAATACAACTAAAATTATAATTCATATGCAATACTTCTTACATAATTTTTCCATTAGTTATGGTCATAAGTATATTATAAGTTTCAAGATAAATATCTTGATTAGAGAATATATTTTTAACAGTACATTCCACTTTTTTCTCTACACATTTTTTAAGCAGTAGGATTGAAATGTCATTCTTTTTACAAGCAAACAGCACATGTTCGATTGTTTCAGGCACTTGGCATTTAGAACAAAGGTCTGTTTGGCTTTTACCTATCACTTTCAACCAGGAGTTAGTAAGGACATGCCCCATTCTAAGTCTGGTAATTTGAACTTCTCTTTTTCTTATGGAGTCCATAAATTTTATATCAGTTGATACCAAAGGTTGGATCGATTTATAAAAACGCCCTTTTCGTTCATTGTCGTATTCAATTTGCCATAAATTAATAACATATTTTTTAATTAACGAATAGATTTCCTTTAATTCCAAATAATTTGTTGAATTGACCTCCTCTAATTCTTGCCCTTTCTTTGCTAGGGTGTCTGCCATTTCATTTCCAGATAATCCAATATGACTAGGGATCCATGCTATGATTATACTGCTGCTTTTAAGTTTATTAACATTATTTATAAATTCCAGAAATAAATTAGGCCGTGAACAAGACTTGTTTTCTTTTATAGATGTGGCCACACTTAATGAATCAGTATATATAATATACTTATTTGCATTTGCAGTTTCATTCACATTTTCATTTTGGATAATCCATTTTGTCGCTTCAATAATGGCCGTTAATTCAGCAGTATAAATTGAGGAGTTATCTGCTATCCTATAAACGTTGTGAGAATTCATGGAGGGTACATAGAAAGCTGCAGAAACGATATTTTCAATTTTAGAGCCATCTGTATAGATTGATAATGGACTACTTATACAAAATTAAGATCACTTCTAAAAGGTGTTCAAAATGTTCAGATCATTCATTTTTTTCATAAGCCTAAGTCATTGTCCCAGAATAAAGAATGTACACAGTTCCCAAACTTGAAAGACATGAATAGAATATCTGTCTGCGTGTACGTCTGTCTGTCTTTATGTCTGTCTGTATGTTTGATTGTCATTAGATAGAGAGGCAGACAAATACGCAAACAAAAAAGCTTTTGGTCCCGAGTGTTGAAACCTCAACCTGTCATTCTTCATTCATCTTCATTCTAAGAATTTATATAGCGCCTCTTCAGGATACAAGCAACTACTCAGAGGCGCTCTTTGCGCTGGCCGGATGTTAAATGTAATTTCGACAAAATAAAAATAGTACACCAATTTGCAAAAATAAGACACAGTAAGCTGAAAGAAGAGTCACCGTTGGCTGGCACACACACACACACACACACACACACACACACACACACACACACACACACACACACACACACACACACACACACACACACACACACACACACACACACACACACACACACACACACACACACACACACACACACACACACACACACACACACACACACACACACACACACACACACACACACACACACACACACACACACACACACACACAAGTCAAACAGAATAAACATGACTCAATAAACAGAGTGCAAAAGGAATCAGAAAAAGCTAACAGCTTATACAGTTCTGACTCCATGACTATTTATATAGTGCAAGTTAGTGTTAGTGCTTAATTAATTAATTAGAACATAATTGAAAGTAACAGGATAAACATACAATGCAATAATAATTATTGATAATAGTAATGCTGAGAATAAATGTATTATTAAATAATAATAAGTAATAAGTAAGTAATAATACTAAGAGAATAATAATAGATTATTTATTATAATAATAGTATTATGTTTCACGTAACTGGTAAAGCAGTATAGTTTCAGGTTTAATAGCAGAGACCATTTGCGTCGCCCTCCTCCTTTATACAGGCTTTGGATTGGCACTTCCAGACAGCGTTGCCACCCTAAAAATGAAGAAGAAAAAACAAGTTGGAGGGTTGAAAAAATTAAAGAAAACCCAAGTTGTCCAAATCTTCGAAAATATCGACAATTTCCCGTCAAAAAAATTTTAGACGACCTTTCTTTAGTCATCCGGACCAAAATAAATCTTTCATTTTCCCATCCGATAGTTCTGATGAACTTTTTTAAGTCATCCGGCCTAAATCTTTCAAAAATGTCCACATTTTCCAGATTTTGTTAGTCGAAAGCGAAAACCCAAGCAAAAAACCCGAGTTCTTCCCGAAAAACCCATTTTTCAAGTTTGAATCGAAAAAACCCAAGATTTTTTGTCAACAAAAACCCCAAGCAAGAAACCCAAGATCTTGTGGAAAAAACCAAGAAGTGGCAACGCTGCTTTCTGACTTCAGAGTGTGATAGAACGGTAATTTTGAACAGAAGGGAGAGGAGTAGCACTTAAATGCTTTTTTGTTTATCGTATTAATATAGGCCACAGTATCCTCGTTAAAAAGGTGTCTAAGCGACAGTTTTTTGTACAGCAAATCTTATCATACGACTGTCCGCTTGAAACTGATAATCATTCATTCATTCATTCGTTCATTTCGAGAATTTATTTAGCGCCTCTTCAAGAAAACTACTCAGAGGTGCTCCCAGCACAGCCACAGCTAAATAAAGAAGATTTTGAGCAATTTATAAAAAGCAGGTGAATTGAGCCTAGGCATAAGTCGCAAGTTTAGTGGGATGCCATTCCAGATAGCGGGACCCACAGCTGTGCATATAAGCAGAGACGGGGGCATATTTAGGAATGCGGCTATAGACAGAAGTCAGCCAAGAGGGCAACTCACTCATGGGAGATGCGCTGTGAAACAGGAAGCCAGTGTCGCCCTCCTCCTCCTTCATCTAGGCTAGTAGTTTCAGTTTAGCGACACTGCGTTATAATAATTATCGTTAGCGTCGCCCTACTTGTTTATCGGGGCTTGGGACTGGCACTGTCAGAGTGGAACCAGTGGCGGTGTTCGGAACAGCAATGATTAATAAATGACGAATATAAAGGATTGAAAAATGGTGTATAAATTTGTTAATATAGGCAATAATGTTTTGTTAAAAAAGGTGTCTCAAAATCACATTGTACATAAATTATTAGCAGTTTTATGACAAAACAATTTGTTACACGGAATCACTTAACTGACCGCTGTCGCTGTAATATTGGCCGTGGTGGATGCGATAAAAAGGTGTCTAAGTCCAACAGAAAAATTATATCTACACCAGCAAGTAGTTGCAGTTTTGCGTCACTGTCTGATAATTGGGATCATTAGCGACGCCCTCCTACTTTATTTATGCATAGGACTGGCACTGGCAGAGTGCAACTAGTGGCAGAGTTAGAAAAGGCTAGATGATTAAAATTTGCTGTCTTTCCCTCCTGTTAAAATTTTTGGTGACTTTTTAAAAGTTTTTCGCTAAAAAAATTACAATTTTTGGTTCAGATTCACCAAATTTTCGACTTTTTCACGTCTTTAGTGCAATTTCACCAGAAAATGTCTATTTATATATGTAAAAAGTCGTAAAAGCCACCATGAGATAAAAAAAAATGGCAAGATCATGACAGAAAAAAACCTAGAAAGCTGGACAAGACCGAAAACATCTAGATCTAGATGGGAAAAGCGTCTTTGGTAGTTGGAGGTGGCAAAATATAAACGTCGTTCTGTTTGTCGCTTTAATATAGACCACAGTTCCAACATTAAAAAGGTGTCTAAATAACATATACATTTTGTTCAGCACACTTATCATTATGGTAATAGCTGTCGTCTTTTTACTGCTTAACGACACTGCCATAATTATCAATGGTGATCAGTGTTTCCCTCCTCCTTTGTCTACTCTTGGGACTGGCATTGACATAGAACAACATACCGATTGCGGAGCTTTTGACCGCTTTAATATTATTATAGGCCGTGGTAGGTTCGATAAAAGGGTTTATAATTTCAAAAGCAAAATTGTATTTCTATTTACACATGCAATGGTAAAAAAGGTTCAAATGTATCTAGTGGCTTGGATGAAAGCATTTCATGTCGTGCAAATACATGGAGAAATGTATTTCTGACCGGAAATTCATAACTACATTTAGTTATTATTTGTCCCCAATAGAGTCTG
The DNA here is from genome assembly GCA_945859605.1 of Lumbricus rubellus. NCBI lineage: Eukaryota > Metazoa > Annelida > Clitellata > Crassiclitellata > Lumbricidae > Lumbricus > Lumbricus rubellus. The sequence continues at coordinate 34,088,618 of OX243821.1, forward strand.
GCTCCCATGTGCCTGCAGGAGCTCTGCTGCCGTGTCCTCCAATCGGCTTTCCTCCTCGATCTAGAACGGCTATAATGAGGTGGTCATAGAAGTTGAGGACATACCACTATGTTTCTTAAAACTGCCTTATTTATCGGTTGTTGTTGGATTAGGAGTGCTTCCGAGTAGTTTATCGTGAAAGTGTGCTATACAGAAGCTCAATAATAATGATAAAAAAATATTTTGAAAAAGTTTTTTTCTATTTACTTTTGTTATTGTTGTTTTTATTGTTGTTTTTTTATATTATTTATAGGAATTTCGTTTTGTGACAATCTCGAAGAAATTCTGCAGACGATGAAGAATCAAGGAACGCAGGAATACATCATTCAGAAATACATCGGTCAGTAATTGATTGATAATTAGATAATAATATTGATAATTTTAACAATATACTTTCTTCTTCTATTCTATACGATTACATCATCTGTCTGCACTCAACATGCGCTTGAACACATTATATTATATATTTTCGTTGAAACTCATTTAAAAGGTGTTTAAGTTGATCAGTTTTTATATATTGTTTTAGCGACATCTTGCGGCTTCATTCTCGTCAACTATCTTTTTTCGAGTGTAAATATTGTGGATAGCAATAAATGGTTTATATAGCGTGGCCGTAAAGCGTTTTAAAGATGTCCGATTTAATCTTTGTATCATCGAGCAATCAATCAATCAATCAACCATTTTTTTTGCAACCAATCATTTTTACAGTTATAAATTTCAAGTCACGTATTCGAAGAGAAGTGGCCATAAGGATAGGCATCCTTGTGGCCATTAGGCCTATCTCCATCATTTATGATATCAGTTTTTTATACTTTCTTATTTAGCTAAGACATCTGAAGAAATTGTAATCATTCACGTCCTATTTAATGACAATTATTGTCAGCCATTGCATTTCTTTACTTAATACTTCAGATGTCTTAGCTAAATAATAAATTGTAGAAAATGATAATTGGTGCAAGAAGACTATAGGGGCGAGTGGTTCTAATAGATACATCATAACATAGTATAGCTATTACCGACTATGTGAGAGCGTAACTTTTTCTTAAACAATGATAATGAAAAATATTAAAGATTGCGTATAAATAACTATTGTATTGTATTTTGGCATTCATAGCTTCTTGATGGATTTTATTCCGTATTGAATGGCTGTAATAGATAATAGACGGAAATTGCACTACAAAAAAAACAAAAAAATCAAGTTGGAGCCTCGAAAAAAACCCAAGAAAACCCAATTTGCGTAAAATCTCTCGGAAATGTCCGCAATTTTCCGATTTTATTTAGTCAAGCGAAAAAAAACAATCAAAAACCGAGGTTCTTTCCGAAAAAAAAACAATTTTCCAAGTACGGATAAAAAAACAAAGATTTTTTGGTCGTAAAATAGCAAAGAAAAAACCCAAGTTCTTCCAGAAAAACCCATTTCCCAAGATCGGATCGAAAACCCCAGATCTTGTGGAAAAAAATCAAGGAGTGGCAACGCTGTCTGTAGTGTCGAGTGAGAAAGGATCTGTGAAGCAAAAATAAGGAAGTTATTTTAAGATTGCAAAATTTTTATATTATAGCATCGAGTAATTACGTTTTAAAGGTGTCTAAATGGATCGTTAATTTTGCATTGCTGAGCTGGTCACTGTACGTTCTTTTATGCAGAGCGACCTCTGTTAATTTACCGATGTAAGTTCGATATTCGTCAGTGGTTCCTCGTTACTGATTGGTCGCCACTCACTGTCTGGTTCTACAAAGTCTCCTACCTTCGAATCTGTTCGCAGGAGTTCAGCTACGACTCTATGCACGAGTGAGCTACACACCCTTATTCAATTAATTTTAAAAACAAGTTTTCTTTAGTCTTAGACACCTTTTAAACAATTTATCTTTTAAATATATAAAAACGGGATGCGAAAATACGGCATTACGTGCTAGCGAAGATGGGCAAAACGGCATTATTATAGACACCTTTAAAGCATTTTCAACCGTTGCTATATAAAAATGGGACTCGGCAGCTCTACAGTAACTAGTTAATTTGATGTCGGACTTTCGTCATTACCACAAAACGATGTTCCTGTAAATAATTAAAAACAAGAACATAAATAAAATAATTAAAAATATTTGCGCACAACGTTTCAATGCAGTTGCACCACTTCCCGGGGACGATATCAATGCTCTCTACGCTTGAACACTTTTCTGTTATCAGTCCGGTTTCAAGCTTGTTTTGTTTTTCAATAAATGATTGTGTTATAAAAGTATTAATATATGAATAATATATAAATTAAAGCTTTTTTTTAAAATTGGCAAAAAATAATATAATAAGAATAATAAAAGATTGCATAGCGCTAGTAAATAATAGTAGTAGTAGTAGCAGCAGCAGTAGTAATACATACATGCATTTACTACATAATTAGAACTTCAGTGGCAATAATAACAATAATAAAAGTAATAATTAAATGCAATTAAAATGTCTCTAATAGCTTTTCGCATAATCGCATTAATACTTCAAAGACTCAATTTATCTGGTTAGGTACTTCTTAATGCATTCTTTTGACTGACACTGATACTGTAAGTTGGAGTAATGATTTGGTAAATTGGTGTTTGAAGCTTATACGTTAGGAATTAAGTTTCTATTGTTATACATGGTGGTCTCTCTTTGCTTGTTAATCTTGTGAACCCTCTCTCTGTATGTCTTTCTCTCTGTCTCTCTGCAGGTCTGTTCATTTGTCGAATGTGGCCGTTCAGGAGAATTATCTGAACGGGAGTCGATCGGAGAAGTTACCAGAGAATAATTTCATGACGAGCGAAGAGTTTAGAGAATACCTCAGGTATATTATGTTACCTGTTTTACCAACTGTACAGGGTTTTAACGTTCTCTTTAGACACCTTTTAAAACGTCTTTAACCGATTCTATATATTTGCGTCCTTTGTGTTGTCATTTAATTTACAAATCCTCTGGTGTTATGCCCATAAAAATATTATGATTACAAGTTATTAATTACTGGGGTGTGTGGCTTGAGGTGGATTGGATCCTGGAACCATCCGGCTGCAAGGCAACAAACATACCCACTACACCATCTCCCCCCACGTTTCTTTATGACTGAAAAACCGCCTTATTTAGCCGTGGTTAGTAACTTACTTTCCTCCCATCGTCCACTTCGTTCATCCAACAGATTTGACCTCTTGGTTCATCGGTCCTGAACTGCTATGGCTCAGTCTCGATCATTTGTCTCAATTGGTCCTTCTCTTTGGAATGCACTTTCTCCTTCTGTTCGCTCTACACTTCTTTCTCGTAGTCTCTCCTCTACTTTGTCTCTTCTCAAAACCTGCTTCTTCTCGCGGGGCCTTGCGCACTGGGAGCGCCTCTGAACGGTTCACCCTACTAGAGGCGCTTTGCAAATGTTTAAATAAAATACAATGCAATACAATAAAAACTCGATTAATCCTAATAAATTATTGCTTATCGTGATTCTTCAGATGTATATCAAGCCAACACTAATTCGTCAGATATTCTGTCTTTTTATATAAACGGAAACACAGTTTTAAAAGGTGTTTAATGCAAACATTCGGCTTCCCTTGTTTTGACCCGAGTATTCTATTATTTTTTAGAATAAATTTTATAGCAACTATTAAATGCTCAGAATCGCTTCTGGCCCAAGCACGGATAAATAAGGACAGCTTTAGCGATGATAATAACGTTGATAATATTAGAATTTGCTTCACATGTATAATTTACCAGACAGCTTTTACCAACAGGATTTTAACGGTCTCTTTAGACACCTTTAAAACGTTTTCAGAGGAATTTATTTATTTAAATTGTGTACGTTGTTAGGTATTTTCACTGTGCAAGCCGATTATCTCATGCATTGTTCTTTTTATAAACCTTAAAAACGTTTTCAGCCGATTCTATAAATTTACATCGTGTATGTTGATATTTAATTTCAAAGAGGATGTCTATGTTATACAAGTTATTACAGCAGTAGAATTCAACTCGTTGGCAGCCATGTAAGACTCAATAAGGTCTTCCTGCTCATTTTTAAAAAGGCCAGAACCTTCTCCCCACACGTCTTTAATTCTCAATACTAAAAATTTATGAACACTTGTTATAGCGCCCCTGCAAGATTTTTTGCTCAGAGGCGCTCCCGATTGCAGTGCGGACACTGAATCGAAGTTTCACGCCGAAACACATGAGCAAATGATTGTTCATGCTCGCGGCGGCTTGAGGTGGAATCCGCAGCATTCATTCATTATAGGAATTTATATAACGCCCTTTCAATGAATGCTCGCAACCCAACCTCTGCCGAAAAATAGTGTTTTAAGACTGCGATAAAACGATAAAACGCATCTGAGCAAATCCATATGGACAGTGGAAGCCCATTTCATACCATGGCGGTGGTGTAGTGGTGGCGTCGTTGCCTTGGAGCCGGAAGGTTTGATGTTCGAATCCACCTTGCTGTGTAAGGACCTTGGGCAAGTCCTTCAGTCACAATTGCTCAGCTCTTCGGCGTGAAACTCTGATGCAGTGTCCGCTCTGCATTCGGGAGCGCCTCTGATTAGAGAGAGCTTGAAGGGGCGCTTATAACAAGTGCACATACAAACAAACAAACCTGAATCTATCCATCCATGCACTGACCGATGGCAATAACAGGGCAAGCACGGTGTTGTCTGAGAACAGTTCCCAGTACCCTACATCACCGTGCCCCACAATGTTGCGAGTACAAATGAATAGGTAATAAAACTAATAGATCGACTTATATGACATAAATAAATCTGTTAATCAACTGGTAATTAAATATTCTGTCATGATCTTTGACTTACTACTAACCGTCTTGACGTTTTGAACTGTGTATATAGTGAGGTCGGTGGTGATGGTATGTGGGATGAGAAGATCTATCCTGGAATGAAGGAAGCAGTCATCAATACACTCGTCGCCACACAGGAGGTTACCGATCATAGAAAGGTAAATTATTAATTAATTAATTAATTAATTGAGTGATTGATTAATTGATTGTTTGGTTAATTGGTTAAATAAATAAATAAATACCGGTACACTGGGTGAATTTACTACATTTATTCATTTGTTGTGAGGTTTTTATAGCGCCTCTTCGAAGGAAAAAGGAAACTAGATATTTATATGGAGAATCAGATATGACCCTGGGATCTCATTCCTGCATGAGTTGCCAGAAAAAGGTGTTTAAAGGCGGCTATGCTTTATTATTTGTCAGCACTCAGATATTCGCGGTGTTGAGATGGAGATCTTGTATAAATCGTTGGAAGCGTAAAATAGGTGTTTATTCATTCGTTCATTCGTTCTGACATTTCTATAGCGCTCCTTCAGTAAAATTAAAAAAACTACTCAGAGGCTCTCCCGACTCCAGCGCATCAAAAAAGAACAGTTTTAAGTTTAGTAACGTGAACATTTAATCGAGCAGCAGCAGATCAGACCCGTGGCATATGTAAGGCAATGAAATGTTCAGGGCTTAACGACACTGTTTCATGTCGAAGATGATTAGTGTCGGAGGCAGAGAACAACCTCACACTCCACGTTTATATTGCGACCGAGCCACCCGCTGTAAAGATCCGACCGGGAATTGAACCTGGGCCGCCGGCGCGGCGAGCGGGCTACAACCCACTCGACCACGCAGGATATTCCATATGTAAGGCAATGAGCGGATGAATTCTTATATTAATGGTTGACTATGTAAAAGAGGTGTGTAAGTGTTGCGAGAGACTTGTTGCTGTTTAATGTTGCAGTGTCGTTACAACGTTTATTAATCGTCATTGTATAGACTTCGGTTTGGCACCATACGACCTAAATAAACTAAATATAGGCTACACGCATAAAAGCGATTATATAGGCCCATAGTTTTGGCTGAGTAATATCAACTTCATTATTTAATTCTTTTTTAATATTCAATTGATTAATAAGCATCTTCAATCAGCATTAAATTATTCGATTAGATACAGAAGTGAGTTATTTATGGTTTGAGTCTATGTGTACTAAAACTGTCAGTTGAATTAAATCATCTCGATAGAAGTCAGTAACTCCTCTGTTAGAATGAATTGAATAAAGTCAGTCAGATGCCTTATTGAGAACGGATCAATTAAATTATGATGCTCGTCAAACGTTTATATAAATTTAGTTGACTACCAATTAAAGGTGTATAAGTGAAAGTCATTGCGATTGTCCGAACGATCAAGAATAACCAGTGGTTCCCAACCCGTGGCCCGCGGTCCAAAAGTGACCCGACAGGCCTTTAAAAATTACCCTCGTCTCTGAAATAATATTAAAAATATCTATGAAAAAATTGACATTTTGGACAGGATAGAACACATAATTATTTTCTATAACAAATTATTTTATTTTGACGTTTATAAATAACACAAAACATTCTATTTTGATTCAAATTATCACAATTCTATATGCTTTTAACTAATTAGATTTCAGCCTTGTGGGAGTTGTCGTTCAACTAAGAAAAAGTGACCCTTAAGTCAAGAGAGGTTGAGAGATATAATTAATCAAAATCAATAAAATTCTGGTCAGCGTTGCCACCCTAAAAAATAAAAAACCCAGGTTGGTCGGTCGAAAAAACCAAAGAAAACCCAAGTTGCCCAAATCTTCGAAAATTTTCAAAATTTTCGTCCGAAAAATTTCTGATGATTTTTTTTTTAGTCGTCCGGCAAAAAATTTTCCGAATTTAAAAAAAATTCCATTTTACCGTCAATCTGATGACCTTTTTTAGTCATCTTCAGGAAATGTCGAAAAATTTCCGGTTCGCAAGCAAAAAAAAAACAAGATTTGCCCGAAAAACCCAAGTTTTTCACGAAAAAACCCCATTTCCCAAGTTGGAAAAAAAAGATTTCTGCGCCGAAAAAAACCAAGATTTTTTGCGTCGAAAAAACCACAAAAAACCAACTTCCTCGCAAAAAAAACCCATTTCCCAAGTTCGGATTAAAAAACCAAGATCTTGTGAAAAAAGCCAAGGAGTGGCAACGCTGATTCTGGTGCCTCGTCAAAGGTTTATATAGCTTCAGTTGAATGCCAATTAAAGGTGTCTAAGCGGAAACAATAATGACAATGTTTAATACGCTTGCGCCAAGACCACGATCGGACCTCGGATTTATTACTTCAGTTATATAGCGCAATTTCATCGTTGTTGCAGAGCGCCTTTGAGTTGTACGGAGCTGACTTTATGATGTCTGAGGACTATACTCCGTGGTTGTTGGAGGTTAACTCATCTCCTGGAATGTTGCCAAGCTCAGTTGATAAGGCGAAGCTCTGTGCATCGGTTATTGAAGACACGATCAAAGGTATGACAACGTAGTAATTAAGAGATGTGTTTTTGCACACCTTTTAAACGGGTTTATAGGATGCTATATAAAATTTGATTGGTATAATTGCTGAGTTAGTGTCTCGGTTTTGCGCACCCTTTAGTATACTGATGCTATATAAAGAGCGAAAGCAATAATTTTGTTAATTTGATCCTTCGAAAAAAATGTGTTAGAAGAAGGGCTTAAAGAGTGGCAGGACGATCATGGACGGCGTCCTGGCACTTATTTTCAAATCTCTATGGCGTCCTGCCACTTATTTGGCCAGCACACCTGAAAATGTAAGGGACGTCCAGGCACTTCTTTTGGAAAGGTAATGGCGTCCAGGCACTTCTTTTTTTACACTTTTAGCACTGTTGTAACGTAATAATCTTAGTTTAATTGAGACAAATCAGGGCGACACACCGCACTCAGTTACACGTCAATGCACTTTAAAAATAAACAACAAAAGTATTGTGAGGATAACAATGTCAATAATGGGCGACAAAGAGAACCCTCGGAATAAAGTTTCTAACATCTTTAACTGGTAACGTACCAAAATTTTATACAGCGCCTCCAATGGCGCACGAGTAAAGGAAAAACTTGTGAGGTGAGGGATGCAGGCAAAAGCCCAGACATGAATTTACCCATAGAAGAGGGTGAAAGCCATTCCATGTAGTAGAGACTGTTATATTCAGACACCTTTAAGATAGTTTACAGGACGCTGTAAATAATTTACGTCGCGTCCAAATTTCTAGATTTCAGCCACGCATTTGCTATCTTTGTGGTAAATAATATTATAGTGATCCAAGACTAAAATTTAATGTCTATCAATCTATCATCTATGCAATGCGCTTGTCTGACGTTGCCTTACTGATTGTGCTCCATCATACCTGTCTATTCTTTGTCGACCTGTCTCTGACCTTGCAGCCCGTCGAGCTCTTCGCTCTTCGACAACGGGGGAGCTTTTGGTTCCTCGAGCTCGCACTTCTACAAGACAGCGCCGAGCGTTTTCTACTGTGGGTCCCGCTATCTGGAATGGCCTCCCACTAAACTCGTGACTTATGCCTAGACTAAATTCACCTGCTTTTTATAAGTTGCTCAAAACCTATTATTTTAGCTGTGGCTGGACTGGGGCGCCTCTGAGTAGGTTTCTTGAAGAAGCGCTATATAAATTCACGAAATGAATGAATGATTGAATGAAATTTATAAAGCGCTCGTTTCAGTGTGCCCAATGAGTATCGTTCAGATAAAAAGAGTTAGACATTGCAAGTAACGCGTAAATGAACGCAGACCAAAGGGAAGGAAGTCATTCCCAAAACAGAACTATGTACCCACAATAATGTTGTTTCTATATGTGCACTTGTTATAGTACCCTTCAAGCTCTCTCTCTCTACTCAAAGGCGCTCCCAAATGCAGAGCGGACACTGCATCGGTGTTTCACGCCGAAGCAGTATTTCACGCCAAAGCGCTGAGCAATTGTGAGTGAAGGACTTGCCCAAGGTCCTTACGTGGCGAGTTGGATTCTAACCTAGAACCTTCCGGCTGCAAGGCAACGAACATACCATCTACATCACCGTGCCCCTCTCTAGGCAGAGATATGCTAATAATTGGAGACTAGGCCTAAAGCATAATCCAAGGTTGAAGCGGACGAGGAGAGAGAGAGAGAGGCTCAAAAGTTAGTGTCAGGATCGCGCACGTGACGTAATATGCTCCACAAGTGAGAGTTCTTGGTCCAGAATGACCCTCAGATCCCGAAAAAATGTGGATAATACGTAGCCTTTTAAGGTTAATGGTAAGGTAATGGCGAGACTTGACAACTCATCATTGATTTGTTCTCTCTTTTCATATATAAGGCAAATTTGAAGCTATATAATGGTTTATTAATAATGGCATAGTCTTACATTTCATTTACCAGTCGTTCTATTTTGTCATTTTTGTCACGACCTATGTTATTTTATAAGACAGGAACGAAACTATCAAAATCATATATTTTTTGGAACTGCTCTTATATATATACTCTTCTCTGAAACCATAAAAAGGTGTTTTATAAATCTTCACTTTCTTTCCTTTCCCATTTCACGATTCACTCTCTACGCAGAAGGACTCTAAAAGACTCCATGTTATTATTATTCTACAGTTTAACGTCGTCCTATGGCATCAATGGCCGATGAAGACAATACATAAAATACAATGCAATGACTGGTGTCTGGATGAATCTTCACAATTTCATCAATGTTCAATTTTTAACAACTTTTAAAAGAGTCCATTTTACATTTTCCATGCTCATTCAATGTGACATCAGAAGAAGGAAGACGCAATGGAGTTCTGCAATTTGTATATATGAGGCATTTCGAAAGCAATAAAAAGGTTTCTAAGTGACCGCTATTTTCTTTCTGTTACCAGTCAGTCTTGAGTCTCTTGACCCAATAATCTAAAGAACTCCACTTATGCAATTATTATATATGAAGCAATTGTAAAGCAATAGAAAGGTTTCTAAGTGATCGCTCTTCTCTTTCTGCTATAACTAGTCGTTCTTGACTACGTAACCGTGAGAACAGTGGTTGCGACACTGAAAGAAGAGTAAGCCAGTCCCTGTATTTTCTGTTGTGCCTTTCTGTGCATATATATAGTGTAATTGGAAAGTTAGAAAAGGGTGTTCAATGATCAACACCTCGTCCTCTTGTCTTTATATTTTCTGTTACCAGTCCTTCCTGACTATAAAATCTAAAGAATTCCAATTATGCAATTGGTATTTATAATACTAATTATTGAACTAAAAAAGGTGTCTACTTCTCTTTCTGTTATAACCAGTCGTTCTAGACTATCGTGAGAACAGTGGTAGCGACACAGGTCGTTTCGAATTAATCCACCACGACACAACGAATCCCAACACTCGTGGACTCGACAGCAAACTCATTCTCGAAGGACAGCGCATCCGAAAACCGGATTTACAACGCTACACGATCATCGATCAAAAAGCAATGAAGATAGAAAAGGACAGAGAAGAGAAAACAAAAGAGCGGGAAAGGAGGCGCGCGAAAACGGAAGTGGAGAATCGCGCGCGGGAGGAACGCGAGCGGCGAGGCGAGGAGGGTAATACTAGTAGTAATAATAACAGCGGTGTTGGGTCTGACGCGGCCGCGGTTGACAGCGGCTGTGAGGTTAATTCTGCGGTTAATTCACCCACTCGGCTGTCCCCCGTTGATGGGAAAACGGAGGAGGAGTTTACCCCCGATGAGAAACTAGATATTTTGGCCTCCCTCCAGGCGGCCACCCCGCTCGAAACGGGTGTTAATAATAGGAAGCATGACCCCGGTGTTGTTCTTAGTAAGTCCGCAAAAGATTTAAATAGGAGTTCTCGGTTTGCCCTGCGTAGCACCATTGTTGAGATCTATGGTGGGTCCAGCAGATCGCCCGCGAAAGCAAAGACGCCTGGGAAAATTGGAGGTGCGAAAGACACTAAATAGGAAAGATTAATTAATTAATTAATTAATATTTGTGGTTTCATGGAATTTTTCAATTATGCGCCTTTTTAAAACTTGGGCGTATTTTGGAGACATTCGGTTTTCCAACCTCAAAATGTGTACATTCCGGGTTTTTTAAAGCTTATTCCGTTTTTGTGTATTTTGCAATCGTATCCATTGGAATGGAAGCCCCCCCCTCCACATCCACCCCCAATTTTTCCTGGCTATGCTGGTGCTACGATTAAAAATCGGTTTCTGCTAATTCGGTTTATCTAAACATAAAATTATAGTTACTGCGAAAGTAATGAATTATTCGCCATTTTACGACTTTAGAAATTATACGCCTAAAATTAATGGGCTGATTGTGATTTCGAATTGGTATAAAAATTAATGGGTGCACCAAAGAAGGTGAGAAATACATTATGGATATTTAAAAATTGATGAATTTCAAAGCAAAGGCTAAGTTAATAAATGGTGTGTTGTTTTGCTAAGAGAAGATTTTTCTAATATGGGATTATAAATATCTAGAACACATATTTAATAGATCTTAAAATATTTCATGAAAAAATTAACAGAAAAATCGGTGATTTTAGGCATATTTTAAAGTTTATCCGCTTTATAATGGCCCCAAATATATCTTACTGGATTTACGAAAGATATTGAAAATGTTAATGACCATTTTTCAGTATTCTTGAAATTCTAACCAATTTTGTACCGGCTGAACATGGAAAGTCTGACTGGCAGGTTAGTTTCTGGCTGTCCAGCAGGTATTGTTGACCTAATTAATGACCGCGTGACCGACTTATGACGTGACGATTGACTGACCTATTTTCTTCATTGCCCATTGGCCGTTTATTCATGTTGTCAAGAGTGCAATTTCATATGAGTAGGACAATTTTTTGTCACCCACAGCAGGGATACTCTAGACTGGGTGGTGAAGCATCCCCAGCAGGGTTATTATAAACTGGGTGGTGGCACCCTGTTTTGTTTGCCGGTGTTACTTCTATTGAACGTGGTTTTCTTGTGGCTTACAGTAGTAAACCCGGCTTCAGTTCGTTTAATACGAAGCCTAGACTATTAATGTATGAAATGCGTATAGGTCTGGACCTAATGTTAAGTGCAGTATATATAACTTGTGATATTTTTGTACGTTGTTGAACTTTTTGTCACAGTAAGAGTCAGACATTTGTGTGGATTAATATTTAATTTATGTTTTGATTAGAGAGGTTTAGTGGTTTCTCAATGGCGAACTGGTTACTTAATTAATTAATTGACTGACTGACTGACTGACTGACTGGCTTACTGACCTATTTGCTTGCTTACTTACTTACTTGCTGATTGACTAGCTTTCTTATTTGCTGATTGACTCTATGATTGACCGACTGACTAACTGACAGACTAATTGACCAATGGCGAACTGGTTACTTACTTAATTAATTGACTGACTGACTGACTTACTTACAGACTGACTTACTCATTGACTGACATAATAATTAATTGACTGACTGACTGTTTCTCTTACTGAACAATAATTCTTGGTTGTAACTTCAGTTTTTCAGGTAGTACACTGATTGAGTTGATTGAAAAAGTTGATTGTTATATTTGTCGGTCGTTTTTGTTGATTGTTTTTGCTCTTTGTGAAGTTATGTGGCATTGTGCAATTGATTGATTGATTGTTTAATCTATACTTTGCATTATCACATCCATTCACATATCCATCAAAAATAATAATAATTGTGTGCTGCTAAGAAATAATATCGATAATATTAACTATTAAATAATAATAATGATTAACTGTAAAATAAATATAGTGCAACAGTAATATAATAATTATAAAAATATTGATAATGATGACAGCAATGACAATATTAGTAATAATAATAATAATGGTAATAATAATTATAAGGGACTCTTTGGACATTTTATTTTTTATAACAGTAGGCCTTAGCTAGACCTAGTTAATAATTTTCCTGAGGGATCCTGTAAACAAAAATACCGTACTAATAATTGGCTAATATCAAAAAATGATATATAACAATAGAATGAATGAATAAATATAATATTTTATTTTTCATCCCTGTTGACTGTGATAACTATTGTTAAGTTGTTAAACTTGTTCGCAATATTTATAAACACAGAACCAGTGTTTCAAATGCTTCTCTGTGATCTTCAATTAAAAGACATTGTTTAAAGTTGTTTATTCGTTTTATTTAGATGATACATCAATTTAAAATCACGACACATCTAAATTAATTTATATAGATTAAGCTTATAGATGTCCTCAATTTCTCATCATACCTGTCTGCTAATAGCTGTTTACACTTGCCTCGTGTTCCAAATGAGCTTGGACTTTGCCCCGAATGTACTTGGAGTCGACGTCCAAAGCGAAGTCTGTTTGCAATGTGCCCTGGTTATAGCGCCTCTTCAAAATCTCTCTACTCAGAGGCGCTCCCGAATGCAGAGCGGACACTGCATCGGAGTTTCACGCCGAAGCGCTGAGCAATTATTGTGAGTGAAGGACTTGCCCTAGGTCATTACGCGGTGAGGTGGATTCGAACCTTGAACCTTCCGGCTCCAAGGCAACGACGCCACCACTACACCACCGCGCCCCACTGTCGTTTCATAGTAGGCTAGAGTGTTGTGGTTGGTCCAACAACCTGGAATGGACTTCCATTCACTATGCGACAACTGTTCTCGATTTCACAAACTGTTAAAGATTGGGTTTTTTTCGCTTGATCTGAACCGGGAGTGCCTCTGAGTAAGTACATTGAAGGGGCGCTATATAAATTACGATTGTTTGATTGATTGATTTATTAATTGATTGATTGTATTTCAATAATGATTATTGTGAACTCGCATCTTTCTGCTGTAAGCAGCGCCCACAACGTAGCGGTAACCATTTAAAACAACTATGATAGGCAGTCTATGTTCAAGATCCGAAGTCAGGCGAGGGGAAGACGGGAAGTTAGACAGGCGGTTATCGTGGACATATTATAATTTAATTGACATCATTTTAAAGGTGTCTAAGTGGATCAGTTTATAATGTTTTAGCGAAAATCTCTTTTCTGTTTTCTGTTCTCAGCCATCCACTTCACGAGAAAAGGCCTACAGCGTTTGAAATGCCTCTCTGTGATGATAAAAATAAAGAACATATTTTATTTAAAATTGTTTTTGTTCTCTTTATCGTCATTTTTAGGTGCTGCGTAAAAATCATGAACATCTTATTTCATTTATGTAGGCTAGAATATTATGTCTTCCATTTCTCATCCGAGTATACATAATTATAATTATAACATATAGGCTTAGTTCGAGGCCTTCGAGCTGCGTATGTCTGCTAATAACTATAAATAATACGCAACTATAAATAAACGGGTTCTGATAATTTAGCTTCTTTGGGCGCTGCAAAATCTAAGCTTATAGATTAAAAAAACTGCTTTACATAATAAGTTTTACCTCTTGCGTTTTGTGACCTTTTACCAATAATGTGATGTCGGAAATCAATGCGCTATAGAATTAAATGCAGCGGAGCGAGCAGACGAGGAGGACCTGAACTCAGTCTAGTAAACATGGCGGCGCCCATCACATTACATTCTCTCAGCAATGTTGTTAAATGCTGCAATGGCGTTGTCAGAAATCTGCGATCGACAAGAGCTATCATTAGCTGGAGATTTTGCTCGACAACCGGCGCAGGTATTTTATTGTTATATTATACTGGTGTGCAGAGGAGGGAGTGGAAAACATCAAAGACACGGCATGATTAATGACGTCATCTGGAGAGCCCTCTGCAGAGCGAAAGTCCCTGCTCACAAAGAACCGCTCGGTCTTCTCAGAGAAGACGGAAAGCGCCCAGACGGCGTAACTCTCATTCCGTGGTCACGTGGTCAATGTCTGGCATGGGATGTGACAGTGCCCGACACTTACGCCATGTCCCATCTTCCACATACATCCTTCGCAGCTGGCGAAGCCGCCGAACGAGCAGCGACGTCCATTTTTTCTGGGGGGCAAGTACCTATACACTGCTATTAATGTTTGGTTTTTAACAAATTTCAATTACCGAAAAAGATGACAAACAAATAGAAGTTCGCGTAAACATTGCCGGGAAGTTGCTGCTACCTGCAAATAAAATCTATAAAACTCAAAAACAAATATAAAAGTAGACCTTTGGACACCTTTTAAAAAGTGTGTACATTTATATAAGTACGCCGTTTTCAGATATGTTTGGGAAGTTTATTCTAAATAATGTGAATAAATAATAAATTTTGAAAATTTTTGCTGTTGAAGGTTAAACGATGCTGAAGATCTTGTGAGTCTCTACCACATCCTTCATCCGGATTGTGAGTCCGCTGTGGAGGCAAAGAAACTGGATACACGGGGAATTCCACTCATACAGGTCGGTTGCAATGGATGCAGGGTGGAAGTTTTTTTTATTGGGGAGTCAAACTCAGCTATAAGCCGTTCTAGGGGCCTCATTGAAAGGTTTTCTTTGCACATGGATCAAAATCTAGGGGCAGAGCAAAGAGATCTGTGAACTATGACAACGGTTATTGTAAATGCTTGTAATGCACGCATACTTTATGTATATTTATGTATATTTTTATGCTAATATGTGCTTATATTGTTCCATTTATATAGCACATATTTTTCATTCATTTATCTATTCATTCTTTTTTTCGTTCGTTCATTCATTCGTCATTTCATTCATTTATTCATTCATTCGTTCATTTGTTCGTTCATTCATTGTATTCATTCATTCATCCATTCATTCATGTTTCATGATATTTTATTTTTGTGACCTTAACAAAATAATAATTATGTTTACCTTGTTCTAAATTTCGTCCACAGTTGTTTGCAAAATTCAACGCCATCAATGGCGGTGTCATTGAGATGGCTCTCCAGTCTTACGAAGAGACGCATCCTTTGGTGCTGCGACATTCGGAATCGTCTTAAAGTAACGCGGCCAATTTTCAGAATTGTCTGTGTAACTGTACCATTTGAAAAATTATGTTGAACAACTGAATATCTGGACGATTCATAAACTTTGTGTTTTGATGAGAGTTTTGCTGCTGTTCTAGTTGCTGAGTTGATGTTACAAATCGTTTTATATCCATTCATATAATTATATCACGCATCCGAGGTATGGTCGGATTTAGTCGGGTGTGTCTGGGGCATAATGGACGAAATGTGTACGTGCCAAAAATAGATTTCTATTTATGATGGAGAAAACTATATTTGTCATTGAAGCGACCATGGAAGTTTGAAGATAATACAGGAAGTCTAAATTTATAACTCTATAGTCGTTCGATGGCATTTGAATAGACTGAAACTTGCCCATAAGTTTTTCCTATCATCATAATCGTCGTCATCATCATCATCATCATACCTAACGTCTCCCTCGCAATCTATTAGGTGATATTTTGATGCAGGTATTTCATCATTTGAAAATAGGTGGATGGGGGAAGACACAGCAATGCATAACTCTACAGAATGAGAATTTGTTACAGTTTATGATTCAAAGAAAACTAATATTAGTCGGTCACACATCCAGAATGAATAATTAGCCTATTGGATGATCAAGACTTTAGTGTTTTCACGAATGTATTGTCCAAGCAAGGTAATTGTAATCGAACATTTATATAGCGCCACTTCAAGAGAACTCCTCAGAGGCGCTCCCGACCTGACACCAAACCATAATCAAAGAGAATGGTTTTCAAACGCTTGCGGAAAAGGGGCAAAGAAAGACAAAGAAGTTCATTACGGAGACAAATATATAGGACGTCTCCATAAAAGAGATGGATGGATGGATCCGATTTGACCAGGGTCTATGACAACAGAGGCCGTTGCCCTGGACAGAAATTTGCTCTGCATATTACAGCACTTATGAGCAAGGTACTAGACCAGTTTTTAATTATAGTTGTGGAACATCATTCGAGGAGATAGACAACGTTGAAAAGGAGCAGCGGTGGAACGATAATCCCAGGTTTATAAAGCGTGCGTTTAAACTGTTTTTTGAGGTGTCGAAGAATCCCATTTAGACATTGGTAATTTTGCGCACGACTTGGCAGCATAAATTGCATTTTTATGTCCCTTTAGGGGCTCCGTAAGATTCTTAGAATGACGTGGATGGAAAAGAAAGCAAAAAGAATTAGTGTTGGAGGTGATGGAGTGGAAAGAATGCTGTTCAACTCCACCAGGAAGAAAACTTTCTTACTTCGGTCACGTGATAAGTAAGAAAGTAGAATATGCTTGGGAAAAAGAGATCTTGCAGGATACAGCTTCATGAAAAAAAACAAGGATTGGATGGATCCACGATATCAGAACCCGGATGGGTTTGTCAATAGATCGGATGCTGAAAGCGACAGAAGACAGGTAAAAATGGAGAAAACTACTTTTCATTGAAACGACCAAGACAAGACAATTACGGTTTATGGAAATATTATATTTCACATGTAGTGTCGTTTTGAACACCTTTTTAACATTTTCAAGTGTCACTTTATATTCATATTTATAAGAAAGATTTACGAATTATTAAGAAAGTAAAGATCAACTTTCAATCCAACCCTAACCAGGATAAGAATTGGGGCAGAAATGCCACTCACAGCTAGCTTTCCCCCACCTCGAACTAGGTTTTTCGCCTTTGTCTAGGTTTTTTTATATTGTTTCTCAAGATCCAATTTTTTCCGTCATGATAATAATAACAATTTTAACAGCATATTTAGGCCTATGCAGCGCCGCTTGCAGAAATCGCAGACAGAACATAAAAAGTCGTCAAGCGCGATAACAGGTAATAGTCCGCCATTTTGTTGTTGCCACTCATAAATATTTTATTTATGCTCGTATCACAAGAGAATAAATGTTTTCTGTTATGCAATTAGAAGATTTACGCGATCTTACGAACTTCCTAAGTTTCCAGTATTATAAGTTTCTTAAACAACACACCTCGTTAAACTGTTTTCTTCTTTTTATAAATAACAGCAGCGATTTTTCACTTTCAGATTTGTAACGTACCAAGTTATCAAGATTACTAGACCTATACTCACACCTACAAAGATGAACATGCATAACTGTGCTTACTGTTTTGATTTCAATTCAATTCAAATTATTTACTTTCCAAAAGTAGACTACAATCATGTAAAAAACACAGTTTTGCACGAGTGTTAAGTATTACAACCTGATTTGACTGGGCAAGTTTAGGGAGCTATAGGAACTTAACGAGTATATACTATACGGAGAATGGGGAATGGGGGGATTGACTGGATTGAACTTTGGATCAACTTCTAGTGAATCAGCAATGGCGCCTACATGAATCCTACAATATTATGATAGTCAACAAAGTGTTGTAAATTACACACCTCTTTTACAGGTTATACTACTGTGATAAACATTTTACTCGAGGGTCGTTTAACTATCTAATAGAAACAGAACTCCACGTAGAGAGAATGTTGGACTAGATACAGTCCAGGTTATTTACGGTTAAACCTGAGCAGAATTGCTTCAGAAGCTTACATGCCTGCTTGCCTGCCTGCTTGCCTGCCTGCCTGCCTGCCTGCCTACCTACCTACCTACCTACCTGCCTACCTACCTATCTACCTACCTACCTACCTACCTACCTACCTACCTACCTACCTACCTACCTACCTGCCTACGTACATACCTACCTACCTACCTACCTATATACCTACCTACCTACCTGCCTGCCTACCTACCTATACATGCCTGCCTACCTACCTACCTACCTACCTACCTACCTACCCACCTACCTACCTACCTACCTACCTACCTACATACACACCTACGTGTTTATGAGATCTGGATGGCTGTATGAATGAATTGAAGGATGGCTGGATGGACAAACTGACAGACAAACAAAAAAAAAAAAAAGCAAGACAGGTAGAGACAGCTAAAACATGTAGGATCGAAGGATAGTTTGGAAAATGTGTGGATATGCAGACAGACAGACAGACAGACAAACAAACAAAAGGCCAGACAAGTGGAGACAGTGAAAACATGTAGGATCGAAGGATAGTTTGGAAAATGTGTGGATATGCAGACAGACAGACAGACAGACAAACAAACAAAAGGCCAGACAAGTGGAGACAGTGAAAACATGTAGGATCGAAGGATAGTTTGGAAAATGTGTGGATATGTAGACAGACAGGCAGATTCCACATCTGCCAGACTCGCTTCATAAAACACCTCTATTAACATTTAACAACTCTTTATAAATTAAAGTTTCTGTTAACACGTTGTCACATAAAATAAAATCCATTTCCAATTAACAAACACTATCGTATCCCGGAAAACTTAGGTTTTCGTCCCCCAAACTCGGCTCCACCCACCCTGCATGTGGAGCGGGTTCGCAGCCTCTCTGGGGTTCATCCCTTCGCCATCACTCCTTTTCCTCTCCACTTCTGTCCCGTTAAACCTTCGCCTCTTTCCATCCCTTCTCTTCTCTTCCAACTGCGCGTGGCGTGGTGTTGTAGTGGTGACGTCGTTGCCCTGGAACAGGAAAGTTTGAGGTTCGAATCCACCTCGCCGCGTAAGGACCTTGGGAAAGTTCTTCACTCACAATTGCTCAAAACTTTCTGTTTCTGCTTCATATCTTAAATTTATAAATCGACGCAAAACGTCGCTGAAACATGTTATTATGCTTAATAATCAAGTGGAGAAAATTGTCACTGTAGACACCTTTTAAACGATATAAACAGCGGTAATATAAGACTGGGAGACAGCATATGCTATTTAATGTTTGTGAGATCTATGGAACGTAATTGACACCTTCAAATAGAAAAAAATTGGTGATATATAAGAATGGGACACGGTAAGTGAGATACATTTCTACAGTTGAAGAGTATCATCGTTCATCGCTTTCGATTCATATTTTATAAACTAAACAAAAATAGCAATTCATTAATAAGAATTTTGGTATATTAATAACAATTATAGTTAGGGTTAGGTAACAATTAGGGCAAGTAATTGATCATATCCCCAAATTTGGTCTTGCTTGTATGTGCACTTGTTATAGCGCCTCTTCAAGCTCTCTCACTACTGAGAGGCGCTCCCAATGCAAAGCGGACACTGCATCAGAGGCGTTCACGGATGCAGTGCGGACATTGCATCGGAGTTTCACGCCAAAGCGCTGAGCAATAGAAAGTGAAGGATTTGCCCAAGGTCCCTACGTGAATTTGAGGCCGATTCGAACATGTAACCCTCCCGCTGCAAGGCAACGAACATACCCACTTCACCACCGCGTCCAACAATTATGATTAATATACTTCCTTATCCTTGTACCCGATCGTATCCAAAACTCTAAAATCAAAACAAGTAATAACATAATCCAGCGTTTGCACACCTCTTTTAAGTAATATTACTCTTCATTAAATACCAGCGGAAAACTAACATCTTTTACTTAATTTGATCGATTCAGCCATTGCATACCTCTTTTAAAAGATACAATTCTCAATAAGTATCACCAAATTTGACATTGATCGTTTGTAACCCAAACTTGTCAGACTGTATTAACGAAGATGTCTCTGTTAGAGGATAACTCTTTTGATTTCGGGTGTGTTCTTCTATCGGTTTCAATGTTAAATGCCTATATATAATATAATAATTATTAGTATATATTAGTTATTATAATAATAGTTATTCAGATACCAGCATTGTAGAAATTGAGCCTTTCCAAGTTCTTACCAATTACCCCTCTCCAGACTTTACTGAGTAAAACGCAACACTGAACAGCACAAATTTTATTGATTTCATTTTGTCTTTGGCAACAATAACAACGATTAAAATTTATTCTCTTGACTACAAATCAATATTTGACTCGATTTTTTTATAATTCAACATTAAATTAATTTGTTCAGAACCCAAAACAAAACAAAACACTCTGAAGCAATAAAACTGTCAATACTGCATGTAAATTAGGTTAGCTCCAGTTGTCTATGCAATAAGCCCGTAGCTATTATAAAGGTAAACAAAAACATATTGCAGTAGCAACTGTAATTTATTTATTTTATGTCAATACCAGTAATGAAATAATTCTTACAGTAGAACCAATAATAAAACAAAATTATACTAATATCGATATTTTAAAATATAATTATGGTAGTATAGGTAATAATAATTTTCGTGATCATGCTCGCAATAAAAGTTCTAGTAATATGGCCACACAAAATGAATGCCGTATTATGGATAATAGCAACACAAATTAAGATACTGGCAACAATTAATAATAACCCTGATAATTAAACATCTTAAACAGTTCTGGTAACAATGGTACAAGTAATTAAACAACTAACAATGATAACGATGTGAAATATTATGATCTGAATGCAGAAATTAGAAATTAGACGATAAACAAAAGTATTTTTGACAAAATTAATGATTTGTAAAAACAAATTTCCATATTTTCTCTTTACATCGTTTATGTTATCAAAATTGTTTTAATGAGGCTAAAATTTATAGCTGTGTGGAGCTTCTTAAAAGAGGTGTAGAAATGTCGGTTTTCTTGTTTTAAAAATAACACAATAACAACTTTGATTGAATGATTGATTGACTGATCTGACTGAATTTAAACAACTAACAATGAAAACGATTTGAAATATGATCTGACTGCAGAAATTAAAAGATAAACAAAAGTATTTTTGACATATAATTCGCAAGAGCAAATATCCATTCTTTCACTTCAAAAAAACACAATAACTACCTTGATTGATTGATTTGATTGAAATTTGAAGTTTAATTTTTATTGACTGAACAACGGCGCAAATTAAATCCTACTACAATAATTATAATCAACAAAATAGCGTAAACGTTAAACACCTCTTTTAAAATTTTAATTAATGCTATAAAAGTCTTGCACCTCATTTAAAACCATTCTTCCTTCCCTCCGGACTAGTAACCAAAGCAGAATGTGTGACTAGGACAGTAATGAAAAATTCAACTCTCGTGGTTCATTGTCATCCTTTAATCCTTTAATCCCTATTCCTCCTCTATCCATCCCAAAATGGCCAGAGGATAGAATTTCAAACCCCCCAAGTCTTTCTTGTGACCCCAAGTTTTCATTGCATACTCCAACGCCACACAAGCCAGTTACTTTTCCACAACATTACTCTCAAACTGCGCCCCACCTCTACACGAGTTTAGCGATACAACGGGTACAGTGTACATGTAACACAGAATAAGCCAAAAACGAAAAGAAATACCCAGCAAAGGTTACTGGGCACCCCAAGCTTTGAACTGGCGCTATGAGATTTACGGACAGTTACTTAGCCTAGTTCTAAAGTGCCACAAATGCATAACAGAAAGCTGAATACCGTTTATTCCCTACTTAGTTCATTATGTGCCATGAAGTCCTGTATGCAAAATTGTGCTTGGGGGGGGGGCGGAGTTTCTCACTTCCATATTGTCTCTGGACCTGAAATAAAGAAGATGAATTTCTCAATATGGCCGGTGTTGGTCATACTAGATTTTTCAATAACGTCATTCGTGATCTTTCACATCTAGGGTCCACACTGATCGATCAAATCAAATTGGCTTATTTCTGCTACTATTTATAGGTATGTGGAGATTCTTAAAAGAGGTGTACAGAAAATTGGAGTTATATGATTGGCATGGACAATGTCTTTCAACTTCCACCAGGAGAGTAGTATATAGTTTCGGTTAAAAAACAACTGCGATAACAAAGATCACAAGAGACGCCCTCCTCGTTTGCCCATGCTGCTTGGGACTGGCACTGCGTTAGTACAGTGGCAGAGTTTATCCAGGCTTGCACGTTGCTGCTGGGCAAAACTAAACTGTGCCTTATGAGAGATGACTAGTGTCGCCCTCCCCAATTCTACAAGCTTGGTACTGGCGCTGTCAAAGTGCAAGCAGTCGCGGAGTTATCCTTTGTGAACAATTCTTTATTCCATGTAAACCGATATTGTTTATTCGCAAACCACTAAATGCCCCGAGAGGAAATGCCACAGCCTGGTCTATAAAAGAAGCCATTGTTTAAGAGTAACTAAAAAATCATTTCTGGGTGTCAGGATGGTCAAATTGGCGTCAGAAAGATCCGTAACTTAAATTATATTATATATAGGCTACGTTGGTAACTGCTTTTGGTGTGAGAAATGTCTGAGTTGGTGTGTTCAGACGAACTGTCCAAGAGCCGTGTAAAAGTCCTGTAGGCAACGTTGAAGTTGTTTTTCGGTCTTGTCTAGGTTTTTTTGGTCCGCATCTAGCTTTTTTCTCACCGCGGTTTTTCCAACTCTTTTACATACGTTTTTTAAATGCACGAAAAGTCGAAAATTTTGTGAATTTGGACCAAAAATTGTAAATTTCGGAGGAAAAAATCTTTTAAAAGGTCATCAGAAATTTTTTGGGGAAGGAAAAGAGAGCAAATTTTTTAATCATCGGACGGCTTAAAAAAGGTTCGTCAGAAATTTCAAGCCGGAAAAAGGGAGGAAAAAATGCATGTTTTTTTTTCAGAGAAATTGTCAATCTAGCCTTTTCTATAGCCTTTTTTCGACCGGATCTGACCTTTTCCAAAATTCAGAGCGGCATCCCTGATTAGCGGTGGTCTTAAACACCTTTTTATGGATTGCAATGAACTCCTTTATAAGAATGAGAAGCATGACGCCACGTGCTTCGAGTTTTGGAGTTAATTCATCGTTTTTTAGTAAATAATCAAGTTTAAAATGTTTCAAAAACTTATCAACTTTACGGATTTTTGTTACTGCGTCGTCATCCGAAGGATTATCTTTATCCAACGTACGTAAACTGTAGAAAGATCTGTTTTTTTGACATTATTTTCGCGCCACGCTGGTGCAAAAATTATCATTTACAAAGTACTGAAAATCATTGAGAAAATCTGATTTAAGATCACGAATATCGAAAATGGGAAAAAATAAACGAAAACTGTCAATCGATACTGCATCAAATTCATCGAAATTAAGTGAAAATTCAATGAATAACAGTGTCGCTGTTGAGGAAAGGTCGGAGGAAAATCCGAAAATGAATGCGCAATCTGAAAAAGAAAATATCATGGAAAATCAAAAAATGACCTCTCATTTAATTACTACACAGCCTGAAATACATGAAAGAAATAACGGACAATTTTCGGACGACGATGTCTCCAATTTGACCAAATCTTCAGGAAATCTACAAAACGGAAACGCCACGGAAGAAAGCAGATTTGAATCGTACTTTCAAACGTTGGCGAGAAAACGGTCTCAGTCAGCATCGCTGGAAAATCGACGGGGGCAGATTATCACTGGACATACCTCTTCTCTAAATACGAAATCAGCAAATTTAATGAAGGAAGACTTTCTGAGATCGACATCACCACGAAGGAGCGAGCGCCAACAAGATTTCGATGAATCTAGAGGCAGATCTTCACAGCCGAAGAAAAAATATAAGACGAGTATATATACAAATTCAACCGGAAAACATCAGGCATCAGAAGAATCTACTACCAGCGAAACAGACATCAGAAATACTTCTAAAGAACACGGGTTCCTGACGGAAGAGAAGGGACTGGAACATCAAGACGGGATCGTGTCGGAAGAGAAGGGATTGGAACATCAAGACGGGATAGTGTCGGAAGAGCAAGGACTGGAACATCAACACAGTTTGAATGCCTGTGTGTATCAACATCGCGATGCAAAGAGTGGAGATGGCGAACGTACTGCACATCCCAAGAAACGGGCAAAGTTAAGTACACATACTACGAATCATTTTGCTGAAGGTATCCCGACCGAGGAGTTACAGGAGGAACAAAAAATGGACCACCGTGACGAACTGAACGCCAATGGTATGCAAGATTATCAATGTAATGCTTTGTTAGAACATAGACCATTGTTGGACCATAGAACTGATAGGAATAATTCTATAAGACCTCTGGTTAGAAATGTAAGTGATAGGCAGCAGGGGTCAAACACCACACCTGTAAAATATAGCCAAGGCCGTCCTCCTAGAACGGAGGCACAAGAGGAAAGATTTAGATACAATTTGTCTAGAACGGTCTTTGTGACTGGAGAGGCGAGCATGTTGCATAAATTTTTTCGCACTAAACCTGTGCAATTGTTCAAAGAATTAACTAAGCAGGCAGGTGATGAGGCGATTAAGGTGTTCCGCACAGATAAAGGTTTGCGAATACTTGTACAAAATGAAGTGCAGAGAAATAGACTTTTGAATTTAACAAACCTATGTGGAAACAGTGTCTCTGTAACACTGCCATATTCTTTAACAAAGCCAACACCTCCTTCTCGTCATGAGGTTTCTTTTGTTGTGAAGGGGGTGGTGTATGGAATACAGGAAACTGAGCAAAACATGTCTGAGTTGGCCCAGGCCATTGGAGCTATTGAGCTCAAAACAATTGGAAATAGTGAGACCAGTAAGGCAACACTAATTACTTTTCCACAGGGGACAGACCTACCCCCTTTTATTCAAGCCTTTGGCAGGAGATTTAAAGTACATGAATACATTCCGAAACCTATAAGATGCGACAAATGCCAGAAATTTGGTCATACTAAATATCAATGCAAAAGTGTAGCCATTTGTAGCCGTTGCAGCGGGAGTCATTTGTATAATGATTGCCCAACTCAGGACATTAAGAATTGTGCTAATTGCCATGGCAGTCATAGTGCTGCTTATAAAGGATGTCCTGAGTACATGAAGACTCAAGAAATTCTACATATCAGGGCTTTGCAGAAGGTGTCTTACGCAGAGGCTGCAAAGCGATATCTGACACAAAATGACCCTTCAACACATGATTTAAGCACAGAGCAGGATCTAGATGCAGATACACCAAGCAGCAGTGGAAACAAAATAAATAGAGAAGGTGGTTCTGTCCAACAAAGGACAGAAATCACTAATCCAATCCAATCACCTGCACAAACTTTAAAAGAATTCCTTACTTTTGACCACAGTAATTATAAGGCGATAAATGTGGCACAAACAGATAAAACTAACATTGAAGAATATGATGACCTAACATGTAAGCTGATGACTTTCGTTTTGGGTGTTTTGGCTGCTATCGATAAGTCCAAAACCAGTATGGAGGCTAAACATCGTGTTTGCAAGGGGGCCTCAGAGTTCCTGTTTGAAGGTGAAATCCAGTTCAGATGGAATAAGCCAAACAAATAGAAAACTTTAAAATTATTCATTTTCCTTATGATGGCTTTTATTATTGCACATTGGAACATGCGAGGCCTGAGGGCAAATCTTTACCAGCTTAAAAACTATCTTTGTAATACAGGAATATCTCCAGATATAATATGTTTGCAAGAAACATTTTTAAAAGAAAAATTGCAAACACCTAAATTTGATAATTATAGTGTTGTAAGAAAGGATAATACTAAACACAGTCGGGGAGGATTAGCCATCCTAATTAAAACTGGTATTAGTTTTACAATATTAGACATTAATTATATTGAAAATGTTGAAATCTTAGGCATAAATATTAAAACTGAAATTGGCCACTTAGATATCATAAATACATATATTGCTCCAGGAATTAGAATAGATAAAGTCGAAATTGAAAAAATCTTTCCCCTGAAAAGAGCCATTGTTTTGGGAGACCTGAATGCTCATAACAAAAGCTGGGGTTGCACAAACACAAAAGAAAGAGGTAAGATTTTAGAAGAAATTCTTAATGATAAAAGTTTAACTGTCTTAAATACTGGCCAACCCACATTAATACCTGCTATACACTCAAAAAAATCGTTCAGTTATAGACCTGTCTATTGTGACAAAGGAGTTGGCATTAAATTGTCAACATTATGTTTCTAATAATAGCATGGGTTCAGACCACTATTTGTGTAATATAATTGTAAATGAGGAGGTTGTAGTGGAACCAAACATGAGTATGCAAATGTGGAAATTGAAGAAGGCCGATTGGAAAGTTTTTAAGACAAATAGTCAATATTATTTGACTGAAGGTCTTATCGATGAAAATAACAATGAAACGTTCAAAAATATTGTAGAATCACTCACATTATTAGCTAATGAGACTCTACCTTGTAAGAAAAATAAATCCAACAATAAATGTTACCAACTAAATAAGAAACGTAAACCTACCCCTTTTTGGAATAACAAATGCTCCGAAGTAATCTATAGTAGAAATAAAGCTAGAAACAAATCTACAAAATCAAAAGAATTGAAAGACTATATCGAATTTAAGCATCACGAGGCAATAGTAAAGGTGACCTTAACTCTTTCCCGCCGGATCGGGTCGCGGGTGACCCGATAAACCCAATAGGTATAGGAACAATTCAGGCGGGAATGAGTTAAAATCAGAAGCAAAAGCTAGTTGGGAAAACTATTGTTCTGAATTAACTGACCAAACTAAATTGGGTAAAGTATGGGACATAGCTCGACGGATGAATGGTATAACATCGTATAGTTCTATCCCAACCTTAAATTATAATGGATTACTTGCAGAAAATAATTTAGACAAATCTAATCTATTAGCGCAAATGTATGCCAAAACGAGTAGCAATACTAACTATGATCTTAAATTTGTTGAGCATTTAAAACGTGTAAAAAATGAACATAGCCCAATTCCATCAGATAATTTACCAGGTCTAGCAGACATTGAGGCTCTTAATGAAAACTTCTCACTCAAAGAATTAAAAGATGCTATTCGAAATTCTAAGTGTAGTAAATCTCCAGGCGATGACAAAATTCCTTATGAATTTTTTAAACATCTGCATCGTAAAGCACTTAAAATACTGTTAGAAGTTTACAATAAGATATGGACAGAAGGTGAATTACCAGAGGATTGGCACCATGCAATTATATTACCTCTTCTGAAACCAAATAAAAGTTCTTCTAGTCCTGAATCTTATAGGCCCATCTCACTGACATCAACCATTTGTAAAATCATGGAGAAAATGATTACTAATAGATTACAGTGGTTTGTGGAGAAAAACAATTTGCTTTCAAAAAATCAGTCAGGTTTCCGAAAAAATAAAAGTACCATAAACCAGATACTTAAATTGCAAGATAATATTTTGAAAAAGTTTAAAAATAAAGAAGATGTACTGGCAATATTTATTGATTTTGAACGTGCATATGACATGCTCCACGTTCCTACACTACTAAAAAAAGCTCTTAAATATGGGAATCATAGGAAAAACATACAGATGGATAGCAAACTTTTTATCCAATAGAACATTCCAGGTCAAAGTGGGTGCATCTCTTTCGGACAATTATACTTTAGAAAATGGTACACCTCAAGGGTCCATTATATCACCCTTAATATTTCTGATTATGATAAATGACATTCCTCATGGGTTAGATGGGGTAGAAATGACATTGTTTGCTGACGATAGTTCCATTTATGCAAGTCATCGAGACCGTAGTAAATTGCAGAAAAGAATTCAGTTATCCTTGAATGCAATTGATATTTGGTGCAAAAAGAACGGCTTTAAAATTTCTATAAGTAAAACTATAGGAGTTATGTTTACTAAGAAAAACAAGAGTTCAAACATTGAAATAAAAGTTGGGAGTGAACCCATAAAAATTGAAAAGACAGCTAAATTCCTTGGGGTAATTTTTGATCATAGGTTATCATGGAAACCACATATAGAATATGTTATTGCTAAATGTAAAAATCGTATGAATCTGATGAGAGCAGTGTCTGGAAATCATTGGGGAGCTTCGAAAAAAGCTCTAATTCATATTTACCGGGCTCTTATTAGATCAGTAATTGATTACGGCGATGTAGTTTTTTCCTCAGCACCTAAATCATATCTAGATAAGTTATCATCTATACAGACTGAGGCGCTAAGATTGTGCTGCGGAGCTGCCAAAGGAACTGCAGCCTTAGCTCTTCAAAATGAATGTGGTGAAATGCCTTTGCATATGAGAAGATTGCAAAATTCCATAAAATTGGGTGCTAAAATATTGGGTGGTCCAAATCATCCACTCGGATCTGCTTATCAACCGCATTGGACGGATGAGTTCAGAACATATGGTCAAAAAAATCAATCCACTTACATTAGGACACATAGTTTTTTCTCCTCTCTTAATGTCCCTTTTCAATCCCCTACCTTTCCAACGAATCCCCCTTGGCTAAATAAAGACATTGATGTTGATATAACTCTTCACAAAGAAATGAGTAAGAAATACGACAATCCTGAACTTTTACGTCTTATTTCATTAGAACATATAAACAAATATCCTACTTACACGCACATATATACAGATGGTTCAAAAGCTGATAATTTAGTCGCTGCTGCTTATACAATCCCTGCCCTAAATTTAGATAAACAAATTCGTATTTGTGACTATTCTAGCATATTTGCTGCGGAACTAACTGCTATTAAAGAAGTATTCTCCTGGATATCAGAAAATGAAAAGCAAGACCTTAAAGATTTTGCTATTTTTTCGGACTCTTTAAGTGTTCTTACTGCTATTAAGAATTCCTTTACAAAGTCCCGATCACACTTATTGCAAGAAACAATAAGAGCCTTTAATGAAATTAAAATAAGTAAAGTGCATTTGATCTGGATCCCGAGTCATGTAAATATATCTGGTAACGAAAGAGCGGATGCTTTAGCAAAGCAATCACTGAGTATGCCAATTGTTAACTCAACAAATTATCTGGAACTGCAAGAAGTGTTTTCAATTATAAAATTGTATGTAATTGACAGTTGGCAGAGATACTATGACAGTGATCATAAGGGTCATCAATATAAATTTATATGTCCAGTAGTGAACACAAACCTGAAGTTCACTGACCTTAATAGGAAAAAAGAGGTTCAAATTTCAAGATTAAGATTAGGAAAAGTTAATCTAAATGAAAGACTTTATCTTATGAAGAAGCATGACAGTGGTCTTTGTAATTTATGTAAAGTTACAGAGAACATAGATCATTTATTATTAACTTGTAAAAAAGAAAATATATCTGACATACTAAGAAATGCATGTGTTTCTTTTAAATTAGACTTCAATACTAAGAATTTACTTGATAACGGTTACATGCAAAGTGTTGTTTATAGGCTCATAAACCAAATAACCAAAGGAAAAATTGTGTAATTACTGTCGTTTATAAGACTGTGTAGGAAGTTTATACATTGTATATGAATCAACTTGCTAAAAAATGTTCACAAAATCATCAATGTGTGTCTTGCTGTTGTTATGTCATGCCATTGTACTATGATTGAGCTGGAATATTGTTTGTCGTCTTTATTCTTTTATGAGGAAAAAATCATATCTCATATTAGCATGTTTAAAAATTTCTGTATGTATCAGTTACGAATCAAATGTGTAATAAGAATAGTAATCAAGAAAAGTTTGTGACATTTCATGCACCGTGATGCACGTGACAATATTACTGCAAAATATTAATGAATTTGCCAAAGCAAAAGATTTAACATAACTTGTATTGTTGATGTTATTATCAGTTAACCATTTGCTGTTAAGCAATGGTCACAAAAGACATTGAACAATAACATTATATCATGGCTAAGTTTGCTGTTAAACAACGAACATTAATATTGTTATGACAATGTTATATAGTAGGCTAAATCTCGGACGTTATGAATTTATTGTTACTGTACTGTATAAGATGTAAATTTGTCGTCAACGGCCTTTGACGCCAAACGACGACGTTAAACTTTGGTGAAAGAAAAAAGGTTTGTTAGTGGAGTACAGACGTGTTTTTAACAGATTAAAAGCTTATATAGTGCGGACGTTTCGAACACCTTTTTAACGTTTCTACTTCATCCTACATAAGGATGAGCGGCATAAGGAAAATTAATTAAAACTGAGGATGGTTTGTTTTGAAATCATGATCGAGGAACAGTAATAACACTGGACAACAGTGATTTTGCTTCCTGGACACTTTCATGTGTTTCTTATGCAGTTTCTGCTGCTGATCACGAAAATCACCTTGAAATTGTCCCATCACGTAAGGTTTTTGAGAAATCGTCAAATTTTCGTTACGTTTTGGAATCGTAAAAAAACAGTGGTTTTAGGCATTAGGCATCCATAAAAGTGGTATAACTTTTGTTCTGTTTGAAATATTTTGATGACATTTGGCCATCTGGTGTAGATATAAATTGTCTTTAAGCTTGTAAAATTTCATGTCGAAATTCTTACTTTTGGCCAAGATATTGGCCAAAAACCTAAGGGTCCCCCCTTTTTTGGCTCATCCCGTACATTGTACATGTGCAACTAAACAAGAAATAACTGTAAAACATTAATTTCATGTTTCCAACTTTTCTAAGTGATACAGCCATCATCAGCATCAATATTATGAGGAAGAACTGTTATAAAGATTTGTTTTCCAATGAAACTAAATTATAGTAGATTGTAAATGTGTACAATATAATGTGAGCGTGTAAGTTAAAATGTTGCATGCTGTTTTTTTTTCAAAAACCTTACGTGATACAACAATTCTGAGCACACCATCGTGTTCAGCACGTCATATTCTATAGAAAACAGTGAAAGATTTTCCGGAAATAACAAAAATTAAGTTATAGTATATATTGTAAATTATATGCAATAAATGAGCATTTAAGCTAAAATTTTGCATGCTGTTTTCTCAAAAACCTTACGTGATACAATAATTCTGAGCATACCATCGTGTTCAGCACGTCAAATTCTATAGAAAACAGTGAAAGATTTTCCGGAAATAAAAAAAATTATGTTATAGCATATTGTAAATTATATGCAATAAAGTGAATAAACGAGCATTTAAGTTAGAATCTTGCATACTGTTTTTCTCAAAAACCTTACGTGATACAACAATTCTGAGCATACCATCGTGTTCAGCACGTCAAATTCTATAGAAAACCATCAAAGATCTTTTGGAAATAAAAAAAATTAAATTATAACATATTGTAAATTATATGCAATAAACGAGCATTTAAGTTAGATTATTGCATACTGTTTTTCTCAAAAACCTTACGTGATACAACAATTCTGAGCATACCATCGTGTTCAGCACGTCAAATTCTATAGAAAACCATCAAAGATCTTTTGGAAGTAAAAAAAATTAAATTATAGTATATAGTAAATTATGCAATATATGAGCATTTAAGTTAAAATCTTGCATACTGTTTTTCTCAAAAACCTTACGTGATACAACAATTCTGAGCACACCATCGTGTTCAGCACGTCAAATTCTATAGAAAACCGTCAAAGATTTTTCGGAAGCAAAAAAAAGTTAAAATTTGTTGTCCAGTGTAATAATTCTTTTATTTACTCACCTATGCTACATGCGTTATTTGTATCTTTTTCGTAGGGAATTAATTCACTACAAGTTCTTGCAATTCTAATCATAAGTAATCAGATAATAATTAATCAATGGAAAGTTTTTATAATAATGTATAATACTTTACAAATGGATATTTTTCCGTCAGAATCGTGTGGTCGTGGTACGTGAGCCGGATGGAATTCTCCGCCACGCGGATCACGAAGAGAGAGATCGCATTCTCCAGGTCTACTATCCGTCGCCTGGGAAGATGTATCAAATGCCGAAAATGTTCCACGAGGAAAATCTCGAAGTAGGGCGACATTTTACTTGTAGGAGGCTGAGACCTGAGGATTTATTGGTATATATTTTCATTTTTATGCTATTACTAATCTGTTGATTTTTGTTTGCCCAAGTTTATATGTTTATTACGCATATTTTTTACGATATGCTGCTAGACAGTGTTAAGCAATGCTGTACAATAAAATATGCAAAGTATTATTTAATACAATAAATATCACATGCCGGGTATAATACAATGGCAAAGTACTCTGCATTACAATAACACATGCAAAGTATTGTACAATGCAATACCACATGAAAATTATTGTGGCAAGATGAAAAAATATCAAATGCAAAGTTTTATGCGATACAATACAATGTTTGTATGTTTGTACAACGTTTTTTAAAGCATATACAATGAAAAACATCTATTTGCTTATTTCTTTTTTTTATTATTATTTTTCTTTGTTTATTGTTTGTGTTTTGACTTGTTTAAATGGTGCTGTATAATACAATAAAATTATTATGCAATGCAATACAATTTTTGTATGTTTGTAGAAAGTGTTTTAAAACATATGCATTTAAAAACATCTATTTGCTTATTTCTTTGTTTATTATTATCTATATATATAAAAATGAACTTTCCAAATGTTCGTCGCATTTTCACGCTGAAAGTGACCCACCGATTATTTTGAAAATTTTACAACACCTTCCATTCCCATTCAACCGCATGTTAAGATGTTTTCACCCGAAAAAACGCAACCGTTTCCACAAAAAGTGAACTTTGCAACTTTGCAATCCGTTCGTCCGCCATTTGCAAACTAAACACGTCCCACACGGCTGCAGAGATTTCATAAACGCCGTCTCCAAACACAGCAACGAAACATCAATGAGGTGCGGTGCTATGACGTCATAAGCGAGTCGCGATTAATTTTCCAAAGAGGCCGCTTTTAGGCCTTTTCACAAAGCGGCCTTTGGGCTTGGAATGGACGCTGCGACGGAAGAAAGGAGCGGAGGGAGCGGGACAAAGACGGTGGAGAGGGAGCGGAGGGGGAGGGGGAGGGGAGGTGGAGGTCAAGGGGAGGGGGAAGGGGAGGGGGACGGAGGGGAAGGGAGAGGGGAAGGGGAGTGGGAGGGAGAGGGAGGAGGGGGAGGGAGAAAGGGAAGGGAGGTGGAGCGCGAGAGGGAGGGGGAGAGGGAGGGGGAGGGGGAAGGGGGAAGGGGGAGGGAAGGGGGAGGGGAGAGGGAGGGGGAGGAGGGAGGGGGAGGGGGAGGGAAAGGGGGAGGGGGAGGGGGAGAGGAGGGGGAGGGGGAGGGGGAGGGGGAGGGGGAGGGGGAGGGGGAGGGGGAGGGGGAGGGGGAGGGGGAGGCGGAGGGGGAGGGGGAGTGGGAGTGGGAGGGGGAGGGGGGGGGGAGGGGGAGGGGAGGGGGAGGGGAGGGGAGGGAAAGGGAGAGGGGACGGGGAGGGGGAGAAGGAGGGGAGGGGAGGGGGAGGGGAGGGGGAGGGGGAGGGGAGGAGGAGGGGGAGGGGAGGGGGAGGGGAAGGGGAGCCTCTTTTCAGCCACAGCAACGCGTGGCCGGGTTCAGCTAGTATTTTTATAAAATTTGTTTATTGTTTGTGTTTTGACTTGTTTAAACAGTGCTGTATGATACAATACAAATTATTATGCGATACAATACAAATTATTATGCGATAAAATACGATGTTTGTATGTTTGTAGAAAGTTTTGGCTGAGCATCGCTACGAGTATGTACTCGATCGAGCGTGCGTTCAATTTGAACCAGACGATCCAAACTACGTTCGGGTAAATAATTATTAGAACTTGATTGATATTGCGGGGCATGGGGGTGTAGTGCTTCACTCTCAATTGCTCAGCGGTTCGGTGTGAAACCCCAATTGCAGTGTCCGCGCTGTAGTTGGGAGTGCATCTGAATAAGATTCATGAAGGGGTGCTGTAACAAGTGCACATGCTTACATACATTTACACTTTGGATGAATTTATTACGGCAAGTTGAGCTCTCCCAGTTTAGCTTGGTTGAATAGGACAGCTTTGAGAACAATGAGAAATGAGACATATAATTATACCAATGGTAATAATGTATTAATGTATTAAGTTAATGTGGAGTCCTATTAATATTAGGCAATAATAAATAAATTGATAAATAATAATAATTAGTTATCGGGCTTGGTGCTTAGAAATGATGATGACACAAAATTATAAATAGGTTATCATTTGCTGTGATGTATAAGTATATTAATTATAGTTATGAATTGTTAAAAATAATAATGCTAGTTTTTTATAGCTCCTTACACCATCTACATCTGAGAGAGAGACTTGTTTCTTGTTGCAATGCCCATCTATTGTTCAACTCAATAATGGCTGAGCCAGACCTTATGATAAGCATTATATAGCACCTTTATTATTATTATTATTAGAACAATGGCTAATGCTTCCATTGTTAATCATTCTTCTTGTAACTGGTGTTGATTGTTGAAGATAATAAATGAATTATAAATTAATAATAAATAAGTAAAAATACCAATAATAATAATTACAGGTTACTCAGCGAACTTACGAGCACGTCGCAAGTTACAAGAAGTTCGACGACTTGCGATCAACTCGTCACTTTGGTCCGATGTCTTTTTACTTTGCGTTTCATCGCAAGATAGATTCACTTCTCATCGATATGATACAAGTCGACATGTGAGTCAACGTTTCATCCATTTTCAACGTTAATTTTGGAGTTTTACAGATAGTGCATGGGCGCCCACACATTAGGACAAGATTGGGGGCAGGGCTATTTTTATTTAATTTTTAGAACTGCACAACTCCTTCTTTTCTTTCCCATCCTCCATGGTAAAGTACTTCCAATTGGAGGATAATGGCCATTTTTGCTAGTTTTAACTGTACAAAAGTGCTTCTACAACTGCACAAATCCATTTAGAACTGCACATTCTGTGTACAAGTGCATGTTAAAAAAGTACTGATTGGGGGGTAAGGGTACTTCCATGGGTGTCTGGCACTGTCTGCAGATTTTTTTGAGGTAGGAGCAATAGCCTACACGTATAATGTTCTAACAAGAGCTTGAAAAATGCACTGATGAATATTTTGAACACAGAAATTTCTTGATGTAAATTTCTCAGTTTCTATCTGTTTAAAATAATTTCTTCAAACACTAAATAAGTAGTAATGGTTGACAATGACCAGATTACAACTTTCCATTCCACGGGGATAAGTGCATGCCCCTCTTCAGTGGTGTAGTGGGGGGAACGCGGGGGAACGCCGTTCCCCCACTTTTTTCTGCGGGGGAACGCCGTTCCCCCACTTTATTCCAGGGAGGAAACAAAAAATTCAAGATTCACAGTTTCAGCTGCTTACTTACTGGAGCCTTTCGCAGTTTCGCAGATATATTTAGCCTATATACATGTATGTGTTCAATGGCTTGTAAATAAAAGCTAATGACAAATGAAAATAGTACAGTAGTAGTAGGCCTACTGTAATAACAATAAATTAATAATTGAGAAAAAAAATTGTAAGCCTAATATGAAGCGTTCCCCCACTTCATTTTTTGCGTTCCCCCACTTCATTTTTGAGGACTACACCACTGCCCCTCTTGTCCCTGTATGTGGGAGCCCGTGAGCTTTGCAACTATACCGGAAAAGATGACACTTATTTTCAATTATTACTGTTTTTTTACAAATTTCTATTGGTAGTTAACCCTATAACGCACACCTGGGGTCCATCGGACCCCAGAGGTGCGATATCTTGAATATCTTTTTTGATATGAATAGTAAAAATTTGAAATAATTCAAATTCCTCAACAATGCAACCCCCTACATGTACAAAAAGTTGGGAGACTGTAGCACCCGTGGTAGATTTGAAAACAAATGAGAAAGACACCTAGGGCATATTTAGCACACCTGGGGTCCAACGGACCCCAGGCTTCAGCATTGATAGATCCATGTTGCATCGACTACAGCATAATGGGAACAGGACATACCCCCGGCCCATAACCCATGCCATTACTCCCCACATTGTCCCTCGACATTACCCACAGTGGGACATTACCCCCGCCCCGCCATTACCCCCGTCCCTGGGTTTATACTTAGATACAGTGTAGTATGTATGTATTTATGTATGTATGTATGTATGTATGTATGTATGTATGTATGTATGTATGTATGTATGTGTGTATGTGTATGTATGAATGTATATATTAATTAATGTATGTATTGTATATAAGTATGCATGCATTCATGCATGCATGTATGCATGCATGTATGCATGTATGTTGTATATCTATATGAATATATGTATGTATGCTTGTATGAGTATGTATGTATGTACTTATGTATGCATGTACGTATGTATGTGTGCATGTATGTATGTTTACGAACATACACACATACATACCTACGTGTAGATACATGCATACTTACATACATACACACATACATGCATACACATACACTGCACACTTGTACATGCAAGCATACATAGGCTTACCTACATAGTCATATGCATACAATAGTGCCTGAATAGATTACGTACGTACACACATATATACACGCATAAATAAATACAAACAAAAACACGTACATACATACTTACAAACATACAGTATGTATACATTCATACATACATACATACACACATTCATGCATACGTACGTACACACATACGTACATACATACATACATGCATACATAAATGCATACATACACAGATACATATGCATGCGTAATGCATACATACATGCCTACATACACGCATACATACATGCACATACATACATACATACATACATACATACACACATACATACATGCATACATTCATACATACATGTACATACATACATACAAATGGCAACTCCTAATGTTTTTTGGCTGTGCCACTGGTCAAAATTATTGAGCAAGCTAGAAATTCTCGCTAGGAAATCTTTTATGAAAATCACCATTTTTCACATATTTTAATTTATTTTGAGCACTTCCGGTTATGAAAAGAGAAATTATTTAGCATGACAATGTAGCCCTACATTCCCTCTATGAAGGGGCAGAATGTTTCTTCTTCATAATAAATGACGGATAAAATATTACAGTCGTTATCATAAGTTGGTTGTTTCCACCCCCTCTTGGTACCTAGGGTATATCGGGTATAACTTTTGAACGGTATGGGGTATCATCACAAATCTTGCCTCAAAATGTGTGTAAATGAACCCCCTGCAAGTACTTAAAATGTCAAAATTTTATTCCATACGAGAAATGTTTGATGGTGAGAAAACTTAACGGGGGGATACCACCGGCCCCCCTTGGCAGCCCTAGAGGGTTAATTTTCGGCCTACTGATTGACCCAAACATGTTCCATGAGTGCATGTGCTATGTACAACATAAATTTAAGTAGTTCATTCCCAAGTTCTGTCTAATTGATATAATTTCAACCCATATTATCGGTGGGGTCCATTGGACCCCAGGTGTGCTAAATGCGTTGGCGCGGAAGGTGTGCGTCATAGGGTTAATTCGCAAAGCAATACTGAAAAGTAACTTACGATTCGAAACCCCGATGATAAAATAATTTAATTTCGGATTGGTAAAAATGTTCAGGGCTTAACGACTCTGCTAGCAGCTGTTATTTATAAAGCATTTGAGAAACTTTAAAGAGGTGTCTTAGTAACCGTGTGTTTTGGGTCCTGCAGAAATATCTACGAGATGCTGGTCCGAGGGCAACATTATTTTATTTAGATTTGTTTGAATTATAATCAATTACCGTGGTTCAGATTTGATTTAGATCGCGTTAAAGGGAATATTTAAAAAAATATTTTCGTTTTTAACGGACGAGTGATCGAAGGTTAATACAGAAATCGAAATTAATTTATCTCCGTTTAACATCGCCATCTGTCGAATGGAAATGTTGACTGGATTTTTAGACACCTTTAAAACGCTTTTGCGCGATGTTATATTAAAACTGGACGACGTATTGAATTATAGTGGTACGTAAAGTTCATAGCTTGATTCTTCATCAGATAAGGATTTTAAATGATTCTTATTTCAGACAATAATCCGAGCTAGACAATTCATAGTAGATTGGCGAATTTTTTGGTTTAAATAGCAGTTGTATTGATGAGAATAATTCATGCTCAATAGAAGTTGGATTGATGAGAATATTTCTTGTCTGCTGTGAATTGTTCTGTAACCACAAGGTTGTTCTTAGGCAATTAAGAAAATTATAGCGATTTCTAAACGTAAATTTCTCAATACCTTTTTGTATATTATTTGTGCCAAAAAAATTGATAAAATAAAGAAAAATATCAGTTAAAATGACTTTTAAATTTTTTTTCAGGGGCTATTTGCGACTGCCCCTGGGGTCTTCCACTAATTTTAATATTTGGTTTTTCACAAATTTCCACTACCGAAAAAATGGCAACTCTTTTTGCGCTTCTGATGCTAGTGATAAACAAACTGAAACTTAGAAATTTACACTTTAAACATCTATGAAAACATCTATGAAATTCGGAGATGTTGCTAAAAACGGTTTTATAGAAATTTGCGCAAAAGTTGCTGCTACCTGCGTATCTATTGAATTTTAAACCTGCGAATAGGAAAGTAGACAGTTTAAAATGACAGAGCTTTCGATAGAAGATCATAATAGTCATTGTTTTTTGGACACCTTCTAAAAGGATCTTGCATGGTCTATAAGTAGGCAGCTGCCGTTAATGTTTTTTTGTTCACTTCTAAGTGCTGTTAATTACTGGGAATAAATAATAAATTTTGATTTTTTTCCGCTCTTGAAGGTTGAACGATGCTGAAGATCTTGTATCTCTCTATCACATCCTTCATCCGGATTGTGAGTCCGCTGTGGAGGCAAGGAAAGAGGAAACACGGGGAATTCCACTCATACAGGTCGGTTGCAATGTGGAATTTTTAAAAAGATTTTAAGCCCAACCCTAATCTGTTCTAGGGGCCTCATTCATGCTAGAGGCTAGAGCAAGGACAACAGATACTGGTCTTATTAAATAAATAGGCATTTTCTTAACAAACGCAAACACCGCTTGGGCCATAGTTGTTTAACACGTTTTTTTCGTTTTTTATTCGCTCACAAAAAACGTATTTTTTTCCGTTTTTTATTTTTCATCGTGTTATTCCGTTTTTTTTATTTTTTTTGTAACGCTATTTATTCTCTGTCTCTTATTTTTTCCTTAATTTTATTTTTTCCTGATATTTTTTACGTTTTCAGCCCAATCTCAAGGTTTCAGATAACTGATGTCATTATTTAATAGTTTAACGTTGTCATTTAAGAGATACATGTAGAAAGTGAACATGAGTTTTAAGTTTAAAATGCAGTTTAAGATGTAAAAAGTTAAATTATTTTCCATTTCCGTTTTTTTGTCGTTTTTTCCGTTTTTTATTTTTTCGAATAAAACGATTTTTTTTCCGTTTCCGTCGTTTTTTTCATCTATGGCTTGGGCTATAGCATAGGCCTAGTTGGTCTGAAGAATTTCACAAAGAACAGTATTATTAGTCTGAATGTAGGCAGCAGACGTAGGCCTACATCCACTCAGAGCAAGGACAACAGATACACTGGTCTTATTGAAAATGCTTGTAATGCATGCATAATTTATGTATATTTTTATGCACGATATAACGTGTATATTGTTCCATTTATATGGCACATTTAATTAATTCGTTAATTAATTCATTCATTCTTTCATAGTACGTACACGTATAGAGCACCATTAAACGATATCTTGTTGATAGTATTGAAAGACTTTATCAACCAATAATTATGTTTTAAATTTCGTCCACAGCTGTTTGCGAAATTCGACTCCATCAATGGCGGTGTCATTGAGATGGCTCTCCAGTCTTACGAAGAGACGCATCCTGTGCTACGACATTCGGAATCGTCATAGAATAACGCGGCCAAAATTATCGTGCACCATTTGAATAAGTTGAACAATTTAACTTGTGAACAGATTGTAAACACGATGTGTTAAAGAGATTTTTTGTGAAGTTGATGCTTTTAATTATTACGCCGACAAATAAGGGAAGAATCGAATTTAGCATATGGGTGTATATATTGATTTAGATGTAATGTAATGTAACTAAGACAATTTTATAGCATCGTCCGTAGCAAGCTACTTCTAGGATGCTCCTTCAAGGCTTCTACTCAGGAGCACTCCCAGTCCAACCACGGTCCAATAGGACAGTCTTGTTCAGCGGTGCACAAAATACGTGTCCACACTATTTCGGTTTAGCTATGAAATAATAATATTACGATGTTTAATTAAAAAACATAAATGGTAGCTTACGGTAAAATCAATGTTTTATGAATGACTTTAGCCAATTAAGTTGTGTAAATAAATGTTTGTTTGTATATGCACTTGTTATAGCGCCCCTTCAAGCTCCCTACTCAGAGGCGCTCCCGACCACAGAGCGGACACTGCATCAGAGTTTCACGCTGAAGCGCTGAACAATTGTGAGTTAAGGACTTGTACAAGGTCCCTACGCGGCGACTTGAGGTGGATTCGAACCTGCAACCCTTCAGCTGCAAGGCAACGAACATACCCACTACACCACCGCACCCCACAAAATGGGCTTAGAAATGTTATACACATGGATGGTGGGCCCACAAAATGTATGAGATAATATAAACTACACAGAAAATGATCCATCCATGATCCATGCGCATATATTGCACTATTGGTCGGTCCCTGCGCTCGGCTGATCGGAGAGTGCTATTGGTCGCGTTTGCTCGTAGGGCCTATCTCTATTATGCAGAGTCTTGCTTTTTCTGTGTTTGGCCCGGTGGTATGGAATGCCCTCCCATTTGAGCTGCGCCTGTTCCATAGATCATTCTCTGACACATTCTATAAGCATTTAAAAACTGTTCTGTTTGACCGTGCTGGTGTCGGGAGCGCCTCTGAGTAGTTTCTTTGAAGAGGCGCTAAATAAATACTTGAATGAATGAATGAATATTGAAAATATGTTTAAAAATAGCTGCACATTGACGATTTTTAAATTACTTAACTCTGATAGGCTTTTGGTACCGAGCGAGATGCATAACGTGCAAAAGCAATAGAATTTATAATCCTAACTGCCCCCGTTTTAAAGGTGTCTAAGACACGCAAACGATAGCATATGAACTGGTGATACAAGACCAGAAGCTCCGAACAATCAGTAGGCCAAGCTCCGATATATCTTTTGGAACTCTGTGTGCCTGTGCTATCCATTCCAGACCGTATAGATAGATTCCTTCGCTCTGCTACGCATGGTGACCTGGTTGTCCCTTCAGTTAGAAACAAAATTATTTTCATTATGTTAAAAGCATTTTAGAGCTTGTTCATTGTAGCATACGACTAAATCA
Organism: Lumbricus rubellus; assembly: GCA_945859605.1. Taxonomy (NCBI): domain Eukaryota; kingdom Metazoa; phylum Annelida; class Clitellata; order Crassiclitellata; family Lumbricidae; genus Lumbricus; species Lumbricus rubellus. Next base: position 34,130,242 of record OX243821.1, read on the forward strand.
AAAGGTAAAAAAACTCGACATCTGACGGGTTTTGAGTCCTTTGTCACATATATGCATGGTTGTCCCTATGACTTCTCTTGACTATGCGACACCTCCCAAACTGTTTTCATATTCACAAACCGTTGAAGACTGGGTTTTTTCGCTTGATCTCGGCCGGGAACGCCATTGAGTAGGTACCTTGAAGAAGTTGATGAGGCATTATATAATTTTATATGATTGATTGATTGATTGACTTAATTATGCCAACAAACTACACAATGTGACTTCTGTTAAACGACCTTTGGAAGGTCAGGGAGAGGGCGACCAGGTTTTCTCCACGGATTTTGACCTCAACGGGTTACGTTACATTTTCACGGATATCAGCTACGGTCTTCCACGAAGCGTTTGTTAAGTCTTCTTTATATATAATTGCACCGTTTAACACCTTTTTAACGTTTCTTATAGAAACTATATAAGGATGAGACGCAGTGGGTTTTTAGGTGAAAGTCATAATCTCAGTTCTTCTCTGTGGTGGGGTTAATTAATTGTACGGTGTTAAATCGGTCGTTTTGGACACCTTTTTAACGTCTTCAACAGACGATTTATAATCATTAAAACGCAAATAATCGTCGAATTAACGAGAATTCTTTGGTTGTTGTCGACTAAGATTCATTCCACCCAGTATGAGAATTGTGGAAAAATAACTGGAGGGGTTGGCCTATGATAAACTTGAAATTGTGGTATGAAAAACATACTTTAACATGGGGCTCTAAAAATGACTGGGGGGGTTGAACCCCCCAACCCCCCGGCAATTCTCACCCTGACTCCACCCATTATCCAGGATGAAAATTTGGGAGTCGCTTTAAATTTTCAAGTTACAAGGTGACTATTCCAAGTAATCCATGTCAAATTTGTAGTTTTGTACCACAATGTTTCTCAAATACCTTTTCCAGCCCAATTTTCGCGTGTCTCTGTTTATTCATATATATTTGTTCATATATTTGTTAATTTTATAAACTGGCAATTTGATATAGCGCTCCTTCGAGGTAAATTACTCAGGAGCGCGCCTAGTCCAACCCCGGTCAAATAAGACATAAAGAATAGTTGGACTGTTTTTGAACATCACTCGCGTTGCAGGAGCCGATACGATATTCCCGAGTGTGTCCAAGGTTTATAAAGCGCGCTGTTAAACCGTTTTTGAGGTGTCTAAGGATGCAATTTATTCTGACCTTCGCAGGCTCGTTTTTTCGATTGATTGAACATGTATTTGAAAAGATAACTGACTGTCGTGGAACATCAGTCGAGGAGATACAACGGTGAAAAGTGCCGTTTTTGAGGTGTCTAATGTTCCCATAAAGACATTGGTATTTTTGGTATTTTTTCATTCCAAAGTTTTTTTCATTCTTTCACAACGACGGTGGTTAGACAATCAAAATAAGTGTAGAGGGCAGTTAAATGTAACACTCGGACAACATCATGAAACCGGAGCTTTGCAATCTCATTAACATAAATTTTTGCAACATAAAGTTGTTCATCTGACAATGACGAGCAAATTGTGAAGAAAAAGAATCTAATGCCTGCAACATTAAATGCCTCACTTTCGATTTCATTTCCTTTACGGGGTAATTTCAATTTCGATTTCGATATAATTATTATTTGCATAGCTATTCTTCTGGTATGCAATATGTGTAGTTTAGCAAATTTAATCGATTTTGCGAAATTCCTAAATTTTCAGTATAATTATAAGTTTCTTACACACCTCGTTGAACTTTATATTTCTGTTCATAAATACCGTACCAGCAGTTTCACTTTAATATTTGTGCTGATCCACTTTATCATGTTTCGTATACACACCAGTCCTACAAAGATTGACGCGCTTAACTGTGTTTAGAGTTTTGAATCCAATTCGAATTATTTTCTTTCCAAAAGTAGACTACAGTCATATAAATTATAAAATACAAGAGAAGAAAATGTTTTCTGTTGTGCAATTAGCAGATTTACGCGATTTTACGAAATTCCTAAGTTTCCAGTATTATCTTCTTCTGGTTCTCTGCCCCTAGGCAGGTTCGGATGTCCAATGTCGCCACTCTTCCCTCCTCTGGGCCTTCTCCTTTAGTCTTTGGTAACCGATCCTCTTCATCAGCGTGTCCAGCAACATCTGTCGTGGTCTTCCTCTTGTTCGTTTCCCCTCCATTTTTCCTTCTATCACCGTTCAGTATTATAAGTTTCTTAAACAACACACCTCGTTGAACAGTTTCTTTCTTTCTGTAAATAGCAGCAGCGACTTTTCACTTTTATATTAGTAACTTACCAAGTTATCAAGATTACTAGGCCTAATCACACCTATAAAAATTAACATGCCTAACTGTGTGACGATTTCTGAATTCAATTCAATTCAGATTATTTACCTTTCAAAGTAGACTACAATCACATGCAAAACACAGTTTCGCACAAGTGTTAAGTATTACAACATTGTCTGACTGTGCAAGTTTGGGGAACCATATAGGAACTTCACGAGTGGGCTATAATAAGGAGAATGGAGGAAATGGGGATTACCTGTATTGAACTTTAAAATTCAGCTTCCATTGAATCAACAATGGCGCCTATACATGAATCCTATAATATTATTATAGTCAACAAACAGTAGCAAGAAACACACCTTTTTACAGTTTATACTACTGTTATAAATATTTTACAGGAGCGTCGATTAAATAATTATCCACGAAAAACCAAAGGACTCCAGGTAAAGAGAATGTTGGACTGCATACAGTCCAGGTTATTTACGGTTAAACCTGAGCAAAATTGCCTCAGAAGCATGCATGCATGCCTGCATGCCTGCCTGCCTGCCTGCCTGCCTGCCTGCCTGCCTGCCTGCCTGCCTGCCTGCCTGCCTGCCTGCCTGCCTGCCTGCCTGCCTGCCTGCCTGCCTGCCTGCCTGCCTGCCTATCTACCTACGTGTTTATGAGATCTGGATGGTTGTATGAATGGATTGATGGATGGATGGATTGATGGATGGATGGATGGATGGATGGTTGGTTGGATGGATGGATGGATGGATGGATGGATGGATGGATGGATGGATGGATGGATGGATGGATGGATGGATGGATGGATGGATGGGCAGACTGACAGACAAACAAACAGCCAGACAGGTATAGAGACAGTGATCGTTAGGAAAATATGTCCAAGTTCAAGATTGAATAGTTATATTGTGATTAAAACAATTTTTAAGGTGTTTAAGCCGCATTTTTACGTTTTCACTCGAGCAAAATTGTTTCAGAAGCTTTTAAAAGGATTTCGGTTATAATCGTTTGCTGAGTAACATATCCAAAATCCGACCATTGGACACCCACAAAAAGGTGTTCCAATTTTCAATTGTTTTTCATGCATTTTAGGCAGAATTTATCCTAATGAATGAAAAATTACAATATGGTAGCCCCAGTACAAAACCCGGGTGCAATTAGTGTTACGCCAATCATCGGATAGAAAGCAATTAATCGCATTATACCAAAATAGTTTCTCTCATCGTTGAAGGCTTTTCTTGCCAAACAACGCAGAATCAACCTTTGCGCAGAGTCGCTTTCTAAAACACCTCTATTAACTTTTACCAATCCTCCATAAATTAAAGTTTCTTTTAATTTGTTACCACATGAAATAGAGCCCGTTTCCAATTAAAAATTAATACACTAGCGTTTCACGGAAAATTTAGCTTCTCGTCCCAAAACTGAGCTCCATCCGTCCTGTGGAGCGGGTTCGTATGTATGTATGCGGTCGTTATACAACCTTCAGGGCTTAAAGTGTGCCAGGACGGTCATGGACGGCGTCCAGGCACTTATTTTCGGGGCTGGACGCCGTCCTGCCAAATATTTGGCCAGCACTGCCTGGACGGTCGTCCATGACTGCGTGGACGGCGTCCATGCAGTTACGGACGACCGGCCATGACTGCCTAAAAATGGCCCCATTTGAGGTCGACACAGCCAAAAATGCGCTGGTCGCTGGGGCTCCGCCCCAGACCCCGCTGGGGAAACTTACGACGCTCCCCCAGACCCCCTAGTCGGGACGGGCTTCGTGCCGTCGGCGCTGCCACTGACGAACAATTGCAATACAGCGTCCAGGCACTAAGTCTTCTTTTTTTACACTTTAAGCACTGACAACCTTATAGGACAGCGCGCGGTTGCCAGTCAAAGGGTTAAAGTTATATTATCGATCTTGCATCAGTGATCAGATGTCACGGAGGATTTGGAGTTCGTTTCACTGAACAGCTCTAAGCAGAAGGACGTTCAGTTCCGTTCAATTACGTAGACATGTTTCAGTCGAGATTCACAAGACGTTATTCGCCTGTGTAACTTGCCTCGTCATCCAATTGGCCAACAACTCTCGCGTGATCGGGTAGAACGGCCTGCAATTGGACGAATTTTATGGTGGGATTTTGGGTCCCAGCCATTGAAGATGGAAACTATAATCATAGCAAGAGCTTCAGATAGATATTAGCAAAGACAACCTTCTTAATAAGAGAAGAATAATGGTCGAAAAATCTTATTTTCCTGTAAGCTGTAACTGTGTTATGCCGAACAAATTTTTCGAGGGCAACGACCTCTGTTGTCGCAAGCCCTCGTCAAATCGGGATCCATCCAACCTTTAACTGGGTGCGGTGTGGCCTATTGAATTGTCGATTAGAGAAAATACCACTAGACAATGAAGCTTAATGTTATTCATTTTCCGGTTCGTGTCCGAAAGTAATAAAGTTTTCGTTTACGACGTTTCAGAGGTGTATAAGTCTCCCGAAGATGTTGAGAGCAAGTTGGCGATAGCACATGACTAACGAATCTATACCAGAGGTTTCTGCAACTAGAGCAGCGGCTGTTGGAGGTTCTGAAGAGTATGAAGTTGCACTACTTTGGACACATGATCAGAGTGGACAATCTACCGGCCTTCATATGTAAGAGCTATGTCGATGAAAAAGAGCCCGAGAAAGACCGAGGGCGAAGAGACGCTGGATATACGAGAGCGAGGGACGTCGTTGGTTCTGGTCTCCGATCCGCAGACAAGATGATGATGAGGGCTCTCGCTCAAAATATATATTCAAAGTTGACATTTTATTTGTGGGGCGCGGTGGTGCAGTGGTGGCGTCGTTGCCTTGGAACCGGAAGGTTCGAGGTTCGAATTCACCTCGCCGCGTAAGAACCTTGGGCAAATCCTGCACTCACAATTGCTCAGCGCTTTGGCGTGAAACTCCGATGCAGTGTCCGCTCTGCATTCGGGAGCACTTCTGGGTAAGGAGAGAGCTTGAAGAGGCGCTATAACAAATGCACATACATACAAACAAGCAAACAAACCGTCCTTCATGTGTCAGGGCTATGTGATTGGAAAAAGAGAAGACGCTGGATGGACGATATTGAGGATAGGGTTGTCTATGGTGGATTGTTGGACAGAGAAAGATGGAGGAAACTGACTTCATTGGATCTGGTCTCCGATCCGCAGCAATGAGGATGGACAAAATGATGATGAATGTTCTCGCTCAAATTATAATTGGTATGTTCAGAGTGGAAATTCGTCTATGGCTTCAGTTTTTTTTAAGTTTTGAATTGATCGATAGTTTCTAAGCTAAGTTTCAATATCTGTTTTTGAGATATTTTCATGACAATTTATTTCCATTTTATATTAGTTTTCACTTAATTTAAATTTCTGCTAGTCTCTCTGTCGAAACTGAAGCCGAATAGAAATTACCGGTAGCAGTCTGCTACCGGTAATTTCTATTCGACTTCAGTTTCGACAGAGATTATATCAGTTGCATGAGCTTTCTTCGATATCAAACAATTGTCCGAGAGTGTCAGCAGTTTATATAGCTTAAGCGCAAGCTATTTTGAAGGTGTCTAAGGCACCCATCGGACATTGAATCTGTTTTTTTTAAATTCCTACAACACAACACTTCAACCTGGGGGATTAACAAAGAAAAGATACGAAGCAGAACAGAAAAAGGTCATTGACCTAGATTACTCTTGTGATTGTATTACTGGACTTTTACATAGCATAGACCTCACCTGTGTTTGGCTAAATGCCAAAGAGTCCGGCATAATGATAATATGCTTCGTTGGCCAAATAGGCCTAAGCTATAAAATTTAAGCAAAATTGGAACAGCAGGAAATATTTCTGATTATTTCGCCTACGAAGCATATTATCATACGCGTTTTCAAAATCTAAAAATACAGCGAAAGCATTTGCATTATTTACTTACTAACGTACTAAAACGTATTAATACGAAACAAGCATAACCAGGCTAAAACTATTCATACGCATCAGCAACAATATGGACGAAAAGAAAACAGGAGACTGGAAGTTTTCCAATGTGAGGTTTTGTTACAATACAAAGCTATAGATGTATAGCTGTGTATATATGCGTGCACGCATGAGATTAAATTTTAACGAGTCTTTATTGCAGTGAATTAAAGGTTGAAATTTGCCAAAAGTTTGCTACACGGGTGATGGTCATCTTAACTAACAAGAAATCGCTGTTCATCAACTTATATAACTTTTGTTTTCTCAATTTTAAAGGTGTTTCAGACGACAGTGCGAGTCAGGCTGAAGGGTTTGATGTAAAGTTTTGTGATGGATCTCGAATCAGGGCAGAGGACACGGAGACGGGGAACATATGCGGCGCGGCAGTGTTGGGACATATCGAGGGCTTAAAGGCAAAGGTGCATAAGTACCATTTTTATCGAAAATGAGTTTTTGGTATCAAAATTTTCAGAATTTTAAGCTCTTTCATCTGGTAAAAGCGCTTAATAATCAACGCCAAGCATTATGTCGTAAATCACGTTTAAATATTTCGCATCTTCTGGACTATCTAATTTTCGACAGGCAAAGGTGCACATCTAAGTTGTGTACTACTACGCGCAGCATCGCCATTGTTGCCCGATGACATCCTTAACAGGCAGAAGTGCGTATCTCTGTCTATGTGAACTTTTGCCTGTAGGCTATGTCAATAACTCGATCACTAGTACGTTAACAGCACAACTTCATAACTGCATTTTATGTGCAGGTTGACTATTCAATGTAAATGCCTTACTAGTTTTAAATCGTAAATTCAGCTAGATTTTCATGACTGAAGATAATAATGAACTTCTGCAGTAATTAATTGTGTCACCATATGACTACCTAAGGTCAGACAGAGGTTCACCTGTGCAAGTTATGTACTTCTGCGTGATAGCATACATCTCATGTATAATCTTGCTAGTATTTTGCTAGTATTTTCAGTGTTTAAAAAATACCTAAAATGATTTCATCTGGTTGAACAGCCAGTGGGCATAAAATATTCCTACTGTTAAGATAATAATTATATTATTCTAGATAATAATGAGGCTATCTCGTTGGCCTATTTTAATGTCTTTGGAAAACTATGGCATTGTCTATTTTCAAATAATGGCTGATCGACTCTCGGAAAAAGGGTTCTATCCAGTACGTTTTAGAGATTAGACTTTTAAAGAACCAATAATGCAAAGGGTAATTTATTCTACTATGAATGCCTAAAAGATGATAAAATCCGAAATGGACCTATTTGGATTTAGAAGAGACCTACTAATTTACATAACCAAAATGAACCATTAATGATAGAAAGTTTGTCGGTGTTGATGAAGTAGGTCTAAATTTGTAAGTTATTCCCAAATTATTATTTTGTCAGACTGCAGCAAATAAAAATAAGAGAAACAGCGTAAGAGAAATCTTTCATAAGATTCGAAATGAAAGAAAACCTCGTCCAGTCTCAGACATCGCTTACAATCCTTCATCCAATGCAGTCCTTGATATCACTGTAAACCTTTCGTAGGCTCAAGTCTTGGACATGATAGATCTATGGTCCTTCATCCAATGCAGACCTTGATACACTGAGAACCTTTCATCGGCTCAGATCTAATTAACAAGTTGCCTAATGCTTCCTTATTCTATAACATAGCACCTTCATAAGGACATAAAATGCATAACGTTAAAATTAACCTTATAGCTGTGGTAATATGCAAGCAGCGTATAAAACTAAGTAGGTCTACCTTTTACTCAAAAATAGTTATTTTCAAGTTTATTGGCATTATTATTACTTTGACCCACGGTATCAATTATACTATTATTATCATTATTATTATTGTCATTCTATCAATTATCAATTAATTATTGCTCATATTTTACAGTTTCTTTCCCATTAGATAACTTACTACTTGCCAGTTTGCCATAAATGCATTTAATACAACATGGTCTATAAGGTAAATGTTCACAATTATTATTAGGCTACTTGTTTTGTTCTGTCAAATGTGCACAATTTTCACAGCAAAAGTTCACAACTCCTTCCTTGTGCAGACAAATGTGCATTATCTTGACAGGCAAAAGTTCACATCTACTTGCTTTTACAGGCAAAGGCGCATGATCTTGACAGGCAAAAGTTCACATCTCCTTGCTTTTACAGGCAAAGGCCCATGATCTTGACAGGCAAAAGTTCACATCTTCTTTCCCTTACAGGCAAAGGTGCACATCTTGCAACTTTTCAACAGTTTCTGTTATAAAAACATTTTTGGCGAATTAATTTATAATGGCAAGGCTACAATTTTGGTTTGAGGCTGTAGAGCAATGTCTACAGTTATTTAAAATGGGTTTACAATTCTGTTGCTACCAATTTTCGAATTATGCAAGACGCGTAAACTTTCAAATTCGAATATCTCTTAATGCTGAAAACCGGAGATGTGCACCTTTGCCTTTAAGCCCTCGATATATACGGTGCCTTGGAGGCAAAACGTTGCGGGAATCCACGTCAAACTATAGCGACCTTGAGCAAGTCTCTTTATCGCTAGTGTTCGTCATGATTCAGTGTCCGCGCTCTAGTCGGGAGAAATACTGAAGCAGTGAGCAAAGGTCACGAAGTAAGGTCATATATATGAGAAGTGGAAATTGCTCAGCGCATCGGCGTGAAACTCCAACGCAGTGTCTGCTCTGCATTCTGGAGCGCCTTTGAGTAAAATGGAAATGGCCGCTATAACATACAAACAAAACAATACAAACAAATATAATTATATACTTAATTACGAGCAACAACTCAAGATTCTTCTGATTTGTAAATGCCATTGCCGAGGTGAACCTTACCCTCACGGACGTCAACATCAACACTGCTTCTCATAATTCATTCGGTCTCGGCTGAGAAACGACAGTAGGGTAGAAACCCGTCTGAGACACCCAATTGTCACGTGACCAGTGACGTCATCTTAATTAGGGTAATTAGGCCATCTTAAGACATCTTATAGTAATTAGGGCATCTTAAGACATCTTAATTAGGGTAATTAGGCCATCTTAAGACATCTTACCTAACATCTTATAGTAATTAGGGCATCTTAAGACATCTTAAGTGTCATCTTAATTAATTAGGCCATCTTAAGACATCTTACCTATAATAATTAGGGCATCATAAGACGTCTTACCTATAATAATTAGGGCATCTTAAGACATCTTACCTATATTAATTAGGCAATTATGCTAACTATAGTAATTAGTCAACCCTAATTAGCACTACAAGACCCGCTCGTCCAACCCACCCCACCGGAAATGAGTCACCGGAAATGAGTCATCAGAACCGCGGCTATGCGGCAGCGGCATAATTGACCACTTACAAGTCGTCGCCGGCAGCGAGGTAATTGCCCACTTACACATCCGACCATCGGCGGCAGAGCGGTAATTGCCTGGGAACATCCGGTCACCAGCGGCAGCGAGGTAATTGCCCACTTTAAAGTCCCATTCATCACCGCCTACACTATAATTATACACTTTCACATCCGGCCATCGGCGGCAGCGAGGTAATTGGCCACTTTCAAGTCCCTTCATCAACGCCTACACTATAATTACCCACTTTCACATCCGGGCATTGGCGGCAGAGAGGTAATTGCAGAAATGAGTCACCGGAAATGCGGCGCTGCATTCCTTCAGGCATCAATTTCTCTATCTCGGCATATATCCGCATCATTCATATCCACACGCCCAACAATATTCCAGTCTTTTAGGTGTAATATATCACTCTACAACATCTAACCTCACCCACCAACCCGCCATTCCACCCCTCCACACACGCAAATTTGCATTATATGCATAAGAATCTACCAAATAGTAAGCGGCAAACCCTAACAACGCGTCAAACGGAAAGCGAGAAACTCTAAATATGCCATCTCTCTCCATCCTCAGCCTTCAACCTCACCCTCCAACCAGCCATTCCACCCTCCCCACCCAAAAACTGCGCATTTTACTCCTAAGACCTAGCCAAACAGTAATCGAGAGGCCTAGAAACCGACCAATAAGGAGTCGAGAACGTCTAGGGACGGCATCTATCTCTCCCCTATAGCAGGCCACCTCACCCTCCACCCCGCCATTCCAAGCCTCTGCACACAAATTTATTCTATACGGCTAAGAACTGACCAATCAGGAAGCAGCAAATCCTAGCGATGAGCCAATCAGCAGGCGAGAATTTTTTGTGTATATCTCTAGAATATACCCATTATTCACCATTTTATTCGAAAATAGCCATAAATCAAGCATTTACACATTTAAATTATCCAAAAGTGTAATATCGATTCAGCATTTCCTACCAAATTATTCCAAACTATAGCAGCCAACAACAATTTTCTTCATCGGGGCATATTCATACAAGGACAAACACAGTATGAACTTCCATCAAGGCATTACATAGATAGTCACAGGCATCAGTTCTTGTGCAGCTAAGTCCAAATACCACAGGCTCATTGAACCGGCCAGCCCCAATATGGTGACCTATCCAACTTTCACGCACACTCATACACAAAAACCGAAGAACCCCTCAACCTTCCATTCCCAATATGGAGTCCTTTCCAACTTTCACGCACACTCATACACAAAAACCGAAGAACCCCTCAACCTTCCATTCCCAATATGGTGACCTATCCAACTTTCACGCACACTCATACACAAAAACCGAAGAACCACTCAACCTTCCATTCCCAATATGGCGCCCTTTCCAACTTTCACGCAGGCTCATACACAAAACCGAAGAATCCCTCACCCTTCCACCTTTCTAACTTTCACGCACACTCATACACAAAAACCGAAGAGTCACTCAACCTTCCATTCCCAATATGGCGCCGTTTCCAACTTTCACGCACACTCATACACAAAAACTGAAGAATTCCTCACCCTTCCATTCCCAATATGGCAACCTTTCCAACTTTCACGCACACTCATACACAAAAACCGAAGAATCACTCGACCTTCCATTCCCAATATGGCGACCTTTCCAACTTTCACGCACGCTCATACACAAAAACCGAAGAATCACTCAGCCTTCCATTCCCAATATGGCGTCCTTTCTAACTTTCATACACAGTCAAACTCAAAAACCGAAGAATCATACAACCTTCCATATCCAATATGGCAGCCTTTCCAACATTCATACACAGGCAAACTCAAAAGCCGAAGAATCACTCAGCCTTCCATTCCCAATATGGCGACCTTTCTAACTTTCATACACAGGCAAACTCAAAAGCCGAAGAATCACTCAACCTTCCATTCCCAATATGGTGTCCTTTGTCATTCAAGGCAGCACCCCAGTATCCTTTTCAGTCTGAACATACCCAACTAACGAACATATACTCAACCTTTCATGCATGCTAAGTCCACACACACACACACACACACACACACACACACACACACACACACACACACACACACACACACACACACACACACACACACACACACACACACACAGGCATATACACAAATCCGCACACACAAACTCAAAAGTCATGAAAACTCTCAACCTTCTATTCCCAAGTAATTTCCTCCGCATATAGGATCAGTCAACTAGCTCATATAACTTTCCAACTCCAAAGATGTCGCACAAGCTGACATTCTTGTGCATGTAAGAGCACAAACCACAGAACCGACATACATTTCTTTCAACAGGTGGCGCTTTTCATAAATCTTAGCATATTACATATCAAATATATGAAATTCGCAAGCATGCATTCAACAACACACCCCTTTTCAATATGCGTGCGAACGAGTGGAAGTAGTCGAGAACGGATAAAACGCATAGAGGCCAGCACTTTTCAATTTCTATCATAATGCGCATTTGCTTTGCTCAAATGTGCTAACTTAGGATATCAACTTTTCAGGTAACAAAGAAGAATGTAAGCTGTGTAAGGGAAACATTTGAAGCGAATGCCCACACAGTTGGTCGAATCGAACATTGTCAAAATAAAATTCTGAATATGTTAGATGTGTGAGCGTGAAGAACTTGAACTTTTCAATGTAAGACATCAACTGGGACAATTGTACGAAGTCAAACTTGTAATTTTCGAAGTACGAAACACAGAAAATGCAGGTCAAATGTAGCAAGTTGTAGAAATATGGAGTGGGGGAAGTGAGTATTCTTAAGTTTGTGGAAGCACGCATGTTCATTATTTGTATGCCACAAATAATTTTGGTAAAGTACGAACTTAGAGAGTGAAGAAGGGCAACTTAGGGTTACAAGATGCAAACTACAAGACATTTTAGGGTTGAGAGTGTTAAGTTGGTGAAGCGCAGGGGTGGGGAGGGTGTACCATTCTTAAGTTTTGAGCAAACAAAAATGGTCATTATTTGTAACATGTCACCAATTTTGGTAGAATACGAAAATGGCATGCGAAGAAACACGAATTAGGGTTACGAGTGGCGAATTGCAATGCGTATTAGGATTTCGCAGGCGGGTACAACTTAGCAAAAATCTGCATTCGCCAACTCTTAAAACGCTAAGTCCGAAATTTTCGCTGTGCAAAGTCGACCGGCGGCGCCTTCGTGTGTCGCGGCAGCGGAGGCTGCGGACGCCCATTCTCACACGGGCGACCTCGGACCCTGCTGCGAGGCGATGATGATGGTGCGCTTTTCCCAATTAGATCAAGCTTTGGCTCGTAGAAGGTAAAGTCGAATACGCTCCGACACAGCTCTTTCAAAAATTTCCTTCACCCGCAATACACACGAGTCTTTACCTTCATACAAGTCAAAGCAGGATCGATTGGGAAAGCGTGCCAGGTCGTCTCCTCGCAGCAGGACTCGAGGTCGTCCGTGTGGGAAGGGGTGCCCGTCGCCGCCGCCGCCACGTCGCTCGAAGGCGCCACCGATCGACTTTGCACGGCGAAAATGCCGGACTTAGCGTTTTCAGAGTTGACGAACGCAGATTTCTGCTAAGTTGCGCGCGCCCGCGAAATCCTAATACGCATTGCAATTCGCCACTCGTAACCCTAATTCGTGTTTCTTCGCATGCCATTTTCGTATTCTACCAAAACTGGTGACATGTTACAAATAATGACCATTTTTGTTTGCTCAAAACTTAAGAATGGTACACCCTCCCCACCCCTGCGCTTCACCAACTTAACACTCTCAACCCTAAAATGTCTTGTAGTTTGCATCTTGTAACCCTAAGTTGCCCTTCTTCACTCTCTAAGTTCGTACTTTACCAAAATTATTTGTGGCATACAAATAATGAACATGCGTGTTTCCACAAACTTAAGAATACTCACTTCCCCCACCCCATATTTCTACAACTTGCTACATTTGACCTGCATTTTCTGTGTTTCGTACTTCGAAAATTACAAGTTTGACTTCGTACAATTGTCCCAGTTGATGTCTTACATTGAAAAGTTCAAGTTCTTCACGCTCACACATCTAACATATTCAGAATTTTATTTTCACAATGTTCGATTCGACCAACTGTGTGGGCATTCGCTTCAAATGTTTCCCTTACACAGCTTACATTCTTCTTTGTTACCTGAAAAGTTGATATCCTAAGTTAGCACATTTGAGCAAAGCAAATGCGCATTATGATAGAAATTGAAAAGTGCTGGCCTCTATGCGCTTTATCCGTTCTCGACTACTTCCACTCGTTCGCACGCATATTGAAAAGGGGTGTGTTGTTGAATGCATGCTTGCGAATTTCATATATTTGATATGTAATATGCTAAGATTTATGAAAAGCGCCACCTGTTGAAAGAAATGTATGTCGGTTCTGTGGTTTGTGCTCTTACATGCACAAGAATGTCAGCTTGTGCGACATCTTTGGAGTTGGAAAGTTATATGAGCTAGTTGACTGATCCTATATGCGGAGGAAATTACTTGGGAATAGAAGGTTGAGAGTTTTCATGACTTTTGAGTTTGTGTGTGCGGATTTGTGTATATGCCTGTGTGTGTGTGTGTGTGTGTGTGTGTGTGTGTGTGTGTGTGTGTGTGTGTGTGTGTGTGGACTTAGCATGCATGAAAGGTTGAGTATATGTTCGTTAGTTGGGTATGTTCAGACTGAAAAGGATACTGGGGTGCTGCCTTGAATGACAAAGGACACCATATTGGGAATGGAAGGTTGAGTGATTCTTCGGCTTTTGAGTTTGCCTGTGTATGAAAGTTAGAAAGGTCGCCATATTGGGAATGGAAGGCTGAGTGATTCTTCGGCTTTTGAGTTTGCCTGTGTATGAATGTTGGAAAGGCTGCCATATTGGATATGGAAGGTTGTATGATTCTTCGGTTTTTGAGTTTGACTGTGTATGAAAGTTAGAAAGGACGCCATATTGGGAATGGAAGGCTGAGTGATTCTTCGGTTTTTGTGTATGAGCGTGCGTGAAAGTTGGAAAGGTCGCCATATTGGGAATGGAAGGTCGAGTGATTCTTCGGTTTTTGTGTATGAGTGTGCGTGAAAGTTGGAAAGGTTGCCATATTGGGAATGGAAGGCTGAGGAATTCTTCAGTTTTTGTGTATGAGTGTGCGTGAAAGTTGGAAACGGCGCCATATTGGGAATGGAAGGTTGAGTGACTCTTCGGTTTTTGTGTATGAGTGTGCGTGAAAGTTAGAAAAGTGGAAGGGTGAGGGATTCTTCGGTTTTGTGTATGAGCCTGCGTGAAAGTTGGAAAGGGCGCCATATTGGGAATGGAAGGTTGAGTGGTTCTTCGGTTTTTGTGTATGAGTGTGCGTGAAAGTTGGATAGGTCACCATATTGGGAATGGAAGGTTGAGGGGTTCTTCGGTTTTTGTGTATGAGTGTGCGTGAAAGTTGGAAAGGACTCCATATTGGGAATGGAAGGTTGAGGGGTTCTTCGGTTTTTGTGTATGAGTGTGCGTGAAAGTTGGATAGGTCACCATATTGGGGCTGGCCGGTTCAATGAGCCTGTGGTATTTGGACTTAGCTGCACAAGAACTGATGCCTGTGACTATCTATGTAATGCCTTGATGGAAGTTCATAGTGTGTTTGTCCTTGTATGAATATGCCCCGATGAAGAAAATTGTTGTTGGCTGCTATAGTTTGGAATAATTTGGTAGGAAATGCTGAATCTATATTACACTTTTGGATAATTTAAATGTGTAAATGCTTGATTTATGGCTATTTTCGAATAAAATGGTGAATAATGGGTATATTCTAGAGATATACACAAAAAATTCTCGCCTGCTGATTGGCTCATCGCTAGGATTTGCCGCTTCCTGATTGGTCAGTTCTTAGCCGTATAGAATAAATTTGTGTGCAGAGGCTTGGAATGGCGGGGTGGAGGGTGAGGTGGCCTGCTATAGGGGAGAGAGAGATGCCGTCCCTAGACGTTCTCGACTCCTTATTGGTCGGTTTCTAGGCCTCTCGATTACTGTTTGGCTAGGTCTTAGGAGTAAAATGCGCAGTTTTTGGGTGGGGAGGGTGGAATGGCTGGTTGGAGGGTGAGGTTGAAGGCTGAGGATGGAGAGAGATGGCATATTTAGAGTTTCTCGCTTTCCGTTTGACGCGTTGTTAGGGTTTGCCGCTTACTATTTGGTAGATTCTTATGCATATAATGCAAATTTGCGTGTGTGGAGGGGTGGAATGGCGGGTTGGTGGGTGAGGTTAGATGTTGTAGAGTGATATATTACACCTAAAAGACTGGAATATTGTTGGGCGTGTGGATATGAATGATGCGGATATATGCCGAGATAGAGAAATTGATGCCTGAAGGAATGCAGCGCCGCTTTTCCGGTGACTCATTTCTGCAATTACCTCTCTGCCGCCAATGCCCGGATGTGAAAGTGGGTAATTATAGTGTAGGCGTTGATGAAGGGACTTGAAAGTGGCCAATTACCTCGCTGCCGCCGATGGCCGGATGTGAAAGTGTATAATTATAGTGTAGGCGGTGATGAATGGGACTTTAAAGTGGGCAATTACCTCGCTGCCGCTGGTGACCGGATGTTCCCAGGCAATTACCGCTCTGCCGCCGATGGTCGGATGTGTAAGTGGGCAATTACCTCGCTGCCGGCGACGACTTGTAAGTGGTCAATTATGCCGCTGCCGCATAGCCGCGGTTCTGATGACTCATTTCCGGTGACTCATTTCCGGTGGGGTGGGTTGGACGAGCGGGTCTTGTAGTGCTAATTAGGGTTGACTAATTACTATAGTTAGCATAATTGCCTAATTAATATAGGTAAGATGTCTTAAGATGCCCTAATTATTATAGGTAAGACGTCTTATGATGCCCTAATTATTATAGGTAAGATGTCTTAAGATGGCCTAATTAATTAAGATGACACTTAAGATGTCTTAAGATGCCCTAATTACTATAAGATGTTAGGTAAGATGTCTTAAGATGGCCTAGTTACCCTAATTAAGATGTCTTAAGATGCCCTAATTACTATAAGATGTCTTAAGATGGCCTAATTACCCTAATTAAGATGACGTCACTGGTCACGTGACAATTGGGTGTCTCAGTCGGGTTTCTACCCTACTAACGACGCTAAAAATCGTCTTTCTATTGTTCTGTGCAGATGAAAATATTAACCATATATAAATATATATATATATATATATATATTAATATATATATAGTCATCGCGCTTTGAACCTCCTACAAAATATCTCGTCTTCATAAGAACATCAAAGAAACAATGGTGAATAAAACTTGCGCCACTGTAGGCCCACTTGTCCCTTTTATCCTTGTCCCTTATCTTGTCCAAAACCCCACAATATAAACGTAACTATAAAATCTATTGCAAACCTTTGTTCTATGCAGGCGAAAATGTAACCATAGTCAATGCGCTTCGAACCTCGTATACAAAAATGAGATCTGTCTGTGATTCTCATCTTCATAAAAAAACAGAAGCTAAGATGATTAATCCTTGTGCCACTGTAGGCCTACTTGATCCTTATCTTATCTAAAACTTTACAATACAAACGTGATGATCAAATCTAGCTATTGCAAACCTGTTTTAATTAATGAAATTGTTTTTATAAATTCCATCAGAAGACCAGCATTATTAATCCGCCATTTTTCAGAAGTAACCTACCTCTTTTAAGGATTTAATATCTGAATAAGTAGCAGCGGAAGACAACGGTTTTTGAATTGAATTTGTTTCATTTTGTGCCTTTTTATTTGTATGTGCACTTGCTATAGCGCCCATTGAAGCTCCCTACTCAGAAGCGCTCACGGATACAGTGCGGACAATGCATCGGATTTTAAAACTGAAGCGCTGAGCAATTGCGTGTGTGAGGCCTTGCTCAAGATCCCTTCGCGAATTTGAGATGGATTCGAACCTGCAACCCTTCGGCTGCAAGGCAACGAACATGTCCACAACACCACCGCGCCCCACAATAATGTTGAATTTGCTATAGAAAAACAATACAAACATAAATATATACTTAATATTATCTTTGTACCCGATCGTATCCAAAACTCTAAAGTCAAAAAAGTAATAACATTATCCAGCGTTTGCACACCTCTTTTAAGTGTTAATACTGTTTTATAAATACCAGCGGGAGACAAACATCTTTAAATTAATCTGGGCAATGAACATTTGCATACCTCTTTTAAAGGCTACAATTCTCAATAAGTACCAGCATATATGAAATCGATTTGTGTTTAACCAACACTGTATTAACGAGGATGATTGTCTCTGTTCGAGGATAACTTGATTTCGGGTGTGTTCTTCCAACGGTTTCTAGATGATGCCTATAGTTATTCAGATACCATCTGTAGCACTGCAGAAACCGAACCTTTCCAAGTTTCTACCAATTGCCCCTTTGCGGACTTGCCGCTCTTTGGGTTTTTTCCACAAGATCTTGGATTTTAGATCAGAACTTGGGAAATGGTTTCTTCGAGATGAATTTGCTTTTTCTTGGATTTTCCGACCAAAAACTAGTGTTTTTTCGATCGGAACTTCGGAAAATGGGGGTTTTCGGGAAGAGCTTGGATTTTTTGCCTGGGTTTTTGTTTCGACAAAAATCTCGGGAAATTGTGGACATTTGGAAAATTTTGGTCTGGATGACTAAGAAAAAAGGTCATCTGAATTTTTTCGGACGGTAACTTTGACATTTTCGGACGATTTGGACAACTTGGGGCTTCTTAGGTTTTTTCGACACTCCTCCAACTAGTTTTTTTAAAGAGTGGCAACGCTGATTCAGATACCGGCTGCAGCTTTTCCAAGTTCCTACTAATTGCCACTCTCCAGAATTGACTGTAGATAACGCAACACTGAACTGCACAAAAGTTTATTGAATTCATTTTGTCTTTGGCAACAATAACAACGATTAGAATTTACAATCTTGACTACAAAATAATATTTGACTCGATTTTACACAATCCAAAATTGGTTCAGAACCAAAAACAAAACAATCACTGAAGTAATCAAACTGTCAATACTGCGTGTAAATTAGGTTAGCTCCAGTTGTCTATGCAATAAGCCAGCAACAATTATACAGATAACAAAAACATATTGCAGTAGCAACGGTAATTTATTTATTTTATTACAATACCAGTAATTAAATGATTATTACAGTAGAACCAATTATAAAACAAAATTATACTAATATCGATATTTCAAAATGTAATTATGGTAATAATAATTCACGTGATCATGCTGGCAATATTATACAAGTTCTAGTTATATGGCGACATAAAATGCATACAGTAATACGGATAGTAGCAACACAAAATTAAGATACTGGCAACAATTAATTATAACCCTGATGATTATACATTTCAACAGTTCTGATAACAATAGTGCAAGTAATTAAACAACTAACAATGAAAGCAATTTGAAATATGATCCAAAATTATACGATAAACAAAAGTATTTTGACAAAATTAATGATTTGTAAATACAAATTTCCGTTTTCTCTTTACAACTTTTATGTGAATAAAATTGTTTTTACGAGGCTATAATTAATAACTGGATGGAGCTTCTTAAAAGAGGTGTAGAAATGTCGGTTTTCTTGTTTCAAAAATAACACAATAACAACTTTGATTGAATGATTGATTGACTGATCTGCTTGAAATTAAACAACTAACAATGAAAACGATTTGAAATATGATCTGACTGCAGAAATTTTGTGATAAACAAAAGTATTTTTGACATATAATTCGCAAGAGCAAATATCCATTCTTTCACTTCAAAACAACACAATAAACAATTTGATTGAATGATTGACTGATCTAACTGAAATTCAACTCTTAACGACTAAACATTGTTGCTTAATTAAATCCTACAATTGTGAACGAAGGGTGTATGCAATAAACACCTCTTTTAAAATTTTAGAAATACTATAACAAAGGTGCACCTCATCAAAAATCAATCTTCTTCTGTGTCCTTCAAAACCATGTATAAGCTTAGCTATAGAGTTTCAAGTAACCAAAGCAGAGTGTATATAGGACTAGAACAGTATGGAAAATGGTGGCTGCCTGCCGCCCTTCCATTCTTTATCGCTCTCCCGTCTCTATCCACCCCCCCCATTTATTGCCAATGGATAGGAGTTCAAATTTTTTAGTCTTTCTTGTGGCCCCAAGTTTTTTCACTTTATGCCCCAACGCCACGTAAACCAGTTCAATTTTCCACAATATTATTATCAAACTGCTCTCCACATCTACACAAGTTTAGCGATACTATGGGTGCAGTGATGTAACACAGAATAAGCCCAATACGAAAATAACGCTGATAATTTCGTGTGCATAAATACCCAGCACATGCATTGTCAAAAAGTGACCGGTCACCCCATGCTTGGGACTGGCACTATAAGAATTCTTACAGTGCTTAGCGACATCTTATATATTTATAAAGTGCCTCAAATGCGTCACAGAAAGTTAAAATCCGTTTTTATTCCCAACTGGTTATTAGCAAAATTAAAATGGCACAATGGCGGTTTTTATTTATAGAAAAAGTTGTATGCTTAAAAGAGGTGTAGATCTGTGTAACGTGGAGTTATATGATTTGTGTGTGTCTGTGGGCGACGTTATCCACCAAAGCTTTCTCCTGGAAAGTACAACATGTAGTTTCAGTAAATTAGAGACGTCAGAAACTGCTGTGTGTGTGTGTGAAAGGTCCGTGTTGGTGTGTTCAGACGAACTGTCCAAGAGCCGTGTAAAAGTCCTGTAGACAACGTTGAAGCTGTTTAAACGTCGGTCTCTCTTCTGGACAAAACGACCAACAGCACGCCATGATCGCAAAACTGAAACAACAAACAGTTAAATAGAAGGAAGAATGATAAAATTATGAAAGTAAAAAAGAGTAAAACCACGAGGCGTCTCCACATAGCTTACAACAGTTAGTAAAATACTAATGAGTTATACACCTGTTTTATAAGTTTTGGTTGTCTAATAAATAGCCTACCATGAAAAATAAAAATGCGCGCTTACATAAGTCGCATGCTTCATAATTAGGTCCAACAGTAAGTTTAAAAAAACCAATATAATTATAAAAGTTCACGATCGTTTATTAAGTGCTATAATATGCCGATCAAATTTCTGTTGTCATAGACCCTGGTCAAATCGGATCCATCCATCCATCCTTTGCGTAACATGATAGTTTAATAGGAAAATGTACTACTGAGAGTGGTCCGTTTAATGCACACCTCCTTTAGTGGTAAAATTTATACACATAATGAGTTTTTGCGATTGAAATCTGAAATCCATATCATCAGACAGTGTCGCTAAACTATACATGCTTCCATGGTGGGAACAATTGACTCTATAACAAACTGAAGCATTCTTTATTCAATCCAAAACTGTGCTTTTTGCGGTGCTACGGTCGGAAGCGCTTCTGTGTAGTTCCCTTGAAGAAGCGCTATATAATTTATTGAATAAATGAATGAATGAATGAATGTACGAACTTCTGTAGGCCTACACATACATGAAGCTGACAAATAGTAGGTCTAATTTGCTTCACAAATTCTATTACACTGAATACTGCTTAGTAGATATCTGATGATTAGTTACCCGTGTCAGCCAGGGTTGAAAGTGTCTGTCTCTCTCTGTCTCTCTCTCTCTCTCTATCCATTTCTTTTGTCTCTCTGCCTGTCTCTCTCTCTCCTAAAATCTCCTGATAGCCATCTGGCACAACGCATCCCTAGTGAATAAGCTCTGACCCCGCACTCAGTATTAAGCAGCGATTAGCAACAATTGAAGGATATTATTACGACGTGTGGTCTGTTATGTGTGCTCACAGTTCGTTTGGACAGTTGACTGGTTGTGAGACTCTGTATCCAGCCTTCAGATAAGTTGACATCTCAAATGGATCAATGTTAGCGTATGGTATTTGACCCAAAGTCATCAACTCCCACAGCAAGACGCCAAAAGCCCACTGCACACATTCACAATCAAACCATTCTGTTAATTACCGACTATCGTCGACACCTCTTTTAGGTAAAAGATATTCTTATATAAATTAACTTTATACTAACTTATTCACATAAAACGAAACATAATTAGCCTATCATCCAGTGATTCGTAGGCTTTGGGTCAACCACACAAAAATAAGTTGGCTTTTTGGCTTACTCAATTAGAACTTAGTCCTGTCTGCACATTTCCTCCACTACTTTCAATCCATCGCCAGTTCTACCTTTCATGTCAACTTAAATCGTCTTAGGTTTCGACAGTTAGACCAAAATGCGAAACTGACTTTTTCGAATCATATATTTTTATGTTTTTGTCTATTTTCTTTGTTAAGACTAAATTAACAATCTGAGAAAACTAAATGCTTCGGTTTATTTTTTTGACGCAGCTAAATAATAAAACCACGTCTCAATTCACTACCTTGTTAACAGAGTTTTACGTGCTAACCGATGTAAAATATTCGTTAAAATCACTGGCTTAATATAAGTACACACACAAGCAAATAAACAAATACATATCTCATTACAACATAAATATATCATGTATAAACAAGAGAATGTATGTTATCATGGCCACTATACGCTACTAAATCCATAGCAGCATAATAATTTAGTACCGTATCGCTAGCTGGTGAGAATAGCTTGAAGTTGAGCGCCTCGAGTGCCAACCATTTGACCGGACGATTCTCATTATCACCGAGGCAATGGTATTCGTTGGGAAAGACGTCACGTGACAACGCCCTGTCAGTCAAGCGAACTGTCAGACGACTGTCCACACTGACAACAAAGAAATGATCTCCACATTACTGACATTGTCATCATCGTCGTCGTCGTCGTCGTTGTTGTCGTCGTCGTCGTCGTCGTCGTCGTCATCATCATCATCATCATCATCATCATCATCATCATCATCATCATCATCATCATCATCATCATCATCATCATCATCATCATCATCATCATCATCATCATCATCATCATCATCATCATCAGGAAATGATGCGCATTAACCCGTTGGAGGTGAGGTGACGCATTATAACGTTAGAGGTGAGGTGGGGTCTGACAAACCCCAACACATATTTTCATTTTCAAGTCGCGATATCAAATGGAAAACATTAATTTGAATTAAACTATTCTTCTGTGATCAATTATCAACTAAACAGGCGATTACCACGAACAAAATAATATCTGTTTACAATCCTTATTAGTTGGCCAGAAGGTGAACCCATTCATTGTGTACTTTCCCGTGTAAGTTCGGTTTGAATACGAAAAATCGCAATTTCCTTCCAATATACATTAAAAAAACTGTTCGTTCAAAATTCCTGAAATTTTTGTAGAGTGTCCGTATTTCATATTCACAAAGGTAGAAAAAAAAAATATTATATGTAAAATTTATTCACGAAATTACACACCTTTTAAATGTGATAAAAACGGAAATTTATTGGTCTGTTTGAAAAAATCAGATGTATGGACCTAATGTGTCGCATGACATTCCATAGGTGAGAAATTTCTGCTACAACTGCACAATTGCTGCGCCCCTAGCAAATTCGGTTGGTGGAAAGATGAGACGGCGAAGGAGAGGACTGGCTATCGAACCGCATTCATTTAAAAAGGTGTCCAAATATCGAACTAAGCCACGAAAATTAAGACACGAGCAAATCATACCCATCTTCAATGAGTGGATGTATCGAGAATTCTATTTAGCTTGTATAACTTTATTGGAACGTAGACTAAAATACAATCATAAATAATTTTGGGCAACCACTAAACCTATTAGCAATGTCGATCACCTTAAACACCGTTACAAAGGTTTCAAACTACCTATATAAGTTAGGGGTAATAGACTCTGGTCTAGTGAAGATCCTGCGTGGTCGAGTGGGTTGTAGCCCGCTCGCCGCGCCGGCGGCCCGGGTTCAATTTCCGGTCGGATCTTTACTGCGGGTGGCGGGGAGTGTGAGGTTGTTCTCTGCCTCCGACACTAATCATCTTCGATATGAAACAGTGTCTTTAAGCCCTGAACTCTTCTACCTATATAAGTTAGGGGTAATAGACCCTGGTCAAATCGGATCCATTCATCCATCACATTATCATGTGCAACTTGTCTTTCAGTGATTCATTCATTCAATACTCAGAGGCGCTCCCGACTCCAGCACGGCCAAACAGAACAATTTTTAACCCTTTAATGCCGGAGGATTTCCTATGCCATTTACTACCATCTCGGCATTAAAGGGTTAAGTGCTTATAGATTGTGTCAGAGAGTGATCTAGGGAAAAGGCGCAGCTCAAGTGAGAGGGCAGGGAAGATTTTTATGTTTATATGTTTAGCTGAAACATACTTGATAAAAATCTGCTTAATTCAGTTAGTAACAATAATACCGTTGATGGAAGACTTGATGAACTTGTTGATGTAATGGGACTGACATCAATTTCCCTCTATTGCGCTTCAGACTTATAGCGAGACTAGCATTCTTTTTAACGGTGTGAAATTGATGACAAGCTATTATATCCCTCCAACGTTTCGCTTCATATAGATGATTAAAATTAAATATTCCAAACTTTTTTCGGGGTCAACCATAATTGCCGAGAAATGAAGACACCTTTTAAACGTGACTTAATTTTATTATAAATAGGAAACGCATGAAACAGAGATGACATGCAACATTCAAAAGCCAATTTCAGTAACCTTATTAAATAGTATACAGAGCAAACAATAAAAAATTCGTCTTAGACGAATCAGTTACATGACGGTGGAGGCCCAGAGATGTCATTGCACATTGGCAGTGAGAGTCACGAGTCTTGGTAAAGGATAAAGTGTCTTAGATGGCCTTGGATTTGGGGATGGATGGATGGACGGAAGGATGGACTGACGGATGTAATATATTGTACCTGTGACAGTTTTTATGAAGACCTGTTGAACTTCTGTTTTGGAATCGTTTGTTGTTTCCATTGTTCCAACGTAGATCTGACCAAATGTACCTGACATTAGAATTATTAGACATCACATAATTTGATGTAGACTTTATACATGCACAAAAAACTTTATTGAAGGTGTGTAAGAAGAACTTTCTCTAAGGGCTGATTTCCAACTTCAATAAAGTTTGCCTGCAATTTTCGCACTGCGGTTACATAGCTACAATCATCATCATTATCATTATCGTCATCATCATCATCATCATCATCATCATCATCATCATCATCATCATCATCATTATCATTATCGTCATCATCATCATCATCATCATCATCATCATCATCATCATCATCATCATCATCACCATCATCATCATCATCATCATCATCGTCGTCGTCGTCGTCGTCATCATCATCGTCGTCGTCGTCGTCGTCATCATCATCATCATCATCATCGTCGCCGTCGTCGTTGCCGTCATCATCAATTCAAAACAAAAATTCTCAATTCGAATGTTCCCGTCTCAGTAATTGACCCGCCTCTCAGAAGGAAAAGCATCAAATTATTTTTTAACTCTCGTTGATGAATCTCCACTTTTAAAGCCACAATCAGATTAAATAATAAAAAAGATTTAGATGAATTCTATATTATATCTTAATTCAATTCGTATTTAAATTATTGCTTCAACATACATGTATTCAGTAACTAATTTTATTTGATGAAGAGTAATAACGCTGCAACAATTCACTTCCTTCTGAACTTATTTATTCTTTGCCGCAATCTCATTTACTTTCTCTTCTCCACCTTCTCTTCATCCTCCATCTTCTTTTGCTTATCTCTCAACCAATGCCATCACTACTCACTTAATTCGTTCAGGGAAACATTTGAATATATTAAACACCTGATTTACGTAAAGTTTGATACTTATAAATACATGGCAAAAACGATTGCTTTGTGCTATATCCAGTGAACATCAAATCTTGATTGCTTCAGAATATAATTAATAAAATAGACTTTTTGAATTTTGCACACCTTTTAAAAGGAAGATTATTTTTCTATAAATAATAGATTCAAAATATTGTGCCAATGATGGATTGCCGCGCGCAAATAGACGATAACATGGTGAAGCAATGATTAAATTGCACTACAGTAACTCATCTATCGTCATTCTCTGTTTCCTCCTATCATTGTTTATCTTGTTCTCATCATAGTATTTAATATATATATATATATATAATATTCTGATCTCCAATCCAATTTTTAACACCCTTCATCATCTTCCGCGCCTTCTCTAACTTTTTTCTGCGTGCTCCTCATTCCATTCCTCCTCATAGTCAAGTTAAACAAAACAAGACCGCACCCTCCATGAGAAGTTCTCCCAACGTAAGACAGTCGTAGCTAACTGCGATTGCCTTCAAACTTTTTCGAACTTCGTCAGGTCTCAATTCAACGAAGGCAGAGGGAGACACCACACCACGGTTTGTCAATGACGCTGCTCCTGTTCAATACAAAATATAGTAATATTTTGCTTTGTATTTATTTAAACGGGTGTCCAATTTACAAGTAAATTTTCATTTGATGAATAGCAACAGTTCGCGGGTTTTTGAGCAAAATTACTTTAAATGAATGTCATTTCCTGTATTTATATGAAACTGAAAAATAATCTCTGTGAAAAGGTGTCAAAGTTATTATCTGATAAATGTTTTTGCCGCAATACCAATTTCAACAAGCCTGGGGATTGGCGCAAAGAAAATGAAAAAAATATACGACTTTAATAGTTGTGCCATTTCAAAAGTTCATTATTTTAGAAGAGATCTCCAAAATCGGGAACAGAAGGAATAGATAAGAAACCTTTTAAAAATAATTTAATATCACATTAAAGGAGCTGGACACACACAAGTGCAAATCATTTGATGATACAGACACATCAGGTGTCGTTAATTAAACATTCACAGTTACAGACTGAATTAGGCCTACTATAAAGTAAGATAAGAATATTCTTTAATATACCAATTGTTATTCGCATTTTGGTGTACAGACATGGTACAAAAAACAAACGTACATAATTTCTATATTCAATCAATGTCAAAATGTTTTCAAATAGCACAAAATCCTAGGTCCAAAAATCCAATATAAATTTTTCTTTAAAATATATGTTTTTTAAATTGTGTTCTTTTAATGACCAACAGTTTATGCTGCATTCGTATAACGCTCAACAGTTAAACTCCGCGTTCTCGGCCTGACTAGAAATGAAGCAAAGAAAGACCAAAGAAGTTCATTACGGAGATTGTTAAGATTATATTTATTCTGTAAACTTATTCCATAAGTCATGATATTCAACGGAATTCAGCAGATATATTCCAATCGTTTATCATTGAAAAGTTTTATGTAGAGAACTGCCGCAGTTACGATGCTGCAAAGCGGAAAGAATATTGACATAGACAAATTAAAAGTTATTATAACGCTGTAATATTCATTTTAAAAGGTGTCCAAATGTCGAAGTAAAATTCTTATTTAGCGGTCAGCGACATTTTTCGAGGTTGTTGAGCAGTATTATTTTAACCGCACGTTATATTTTTTGGGTATTTATGTGCAATTGATCTCTGTGTAATAGATGTCAAATTAATCATTTAATAATGTTTTCTTGTTTTCGTCAACCTCCTCAATTTCGCTTGGTCGCCTTGATGGATGCCTAGAAAATGGTATCCAGGTTTAAAAAAAGATGATTCTGGATTGAAGGATTTTGGTCACAAACTTAGGTTTTTTCGTTGCGAAGCATTATTTCTAATAAAATGTGGTTTAAATTCGAAGGTGTTTAATTGGATGAAATGCACTGGTACCTGATATGGTACTTCGACTCGTTGTATGATCGTTTCCCAGATAGACTGGTTCCCGTGACAACGAACTCGTGACGTCACTGGCAAAGAACATAAACAATAAAACGGTCAAGAAGGCAGACACAGTAGGAGACTATACATACTTAGAAAGAAGGAAAAAGCGGTAGGCAAAAAGATAGACAGACAGAGACAGGGCCAATCACTAAGAGACAAACAGAACAGCATAATGCACACAGACTAGGAAGCAATTAAAGAAGATTGCAGCAATCAAAGGAGTCCCAAAGACAGACAGACAGACAGACAGCTAGATAGACATACAGACATAAAGACATACATGAAGACAGACAGGGACAAAGACATTGACAAGAGCACAGAGATACGTCGGCATTTTGTACTGACCATATTCTGTGGTCATCCGTTGATTTCTTTGTTCTCATATAGTAGACAAAGACGGACAATGCGATGACCATGATGCCACCACAGGCACAACCGATTCCAATGTAGAAGACGTGGCTCGATGAACCAGTCAGAGGAGAACCTTCACTAGCTAGATGGTATAGAAAATCCAAAATGAAAAGTTTGTTATTTGACTCTATTTTTAGTAATTCTAAGAACTTTCTTAAAGTTGTGTTAAATAAAGAATCATTTCTATGGGATTTTTAAAAGAACCCAATTTTAAAATTAGTTATTTGACTGTCTTTTTAGCAAATCAAAAACGTTCTTAAAGGTATGTTAAATATTTGGAATTTTTTGTGATGTTGGTGGTGATGAAAGAGACAATAAAAGACGTGGTATTTTACAAAATTTATGACTGTGTACACATCGTCTAAAAAGGTGTGTAATTGGTGGTGGGTATATATTGACACATTTTTTATAGAAATTTAAAAATATAACGATTAGCAAACTGAAAACTGAGCAAATTATTATATGTGCACTTTCGTTTGTGACGATGAAGGTGGTGGTGTGTTTTTGGTGGCGAAGGAAGAGAACCTTCAATGAAGAACTGGATGGACACTGTACGAGAGAATTTTCAAGGTCTGGAGATGACATGGACTAATGCTGTTGAGATGGCAATGAACATAGTGGAGTGGTGAAACTGTATTTTCCGATGCGCAGATCTGCACATTAGCGCACGCACACACATCGTATTATTATTCATTTTGACATTACATGGACGTTGGCGATAGAGTCTATCCACCTAACGATGAGAATCTTTCCCAAATTTATATAATTTATTCAAGCAACGTTAAAAAGGTGTTTAGATTGGTGCAGTTAAAATAGCGACATTGTTTCGTTAACAATACGTCGTCGTCATCATCATCATCGTCGTCGTCATCATCATCATCATCATCGCCGTCGTTGTCGTCGTCGTTATAATCATCATCATTATTCAATTGACCAATGAAAACGTCCGGTTCATCGCCATCTGTCCACGTCTCCAATGGCAACGGTTTGTCATGGAAGTCGCGATTCAACGGATCAACATCTATGATGAACAATCAATCAATCAATCAATCAATCAATCAATCAATCAATCAATCAATCAATCAATCAATTAATCAGTCAATCAATCAATCAATTATATCAATCAATCAGTCAATATTATGTCAATCAATCATTCAATCATTCAATCAATCAATCAATCAAACAGTCAGTTAGACAGTCAGTCATTCAATAAATCAGTCGGTCAATCAATCAATCAATCTATCAATCGATCAAAGTCTATTACAGTCTCTACTCAGAGGCGCTCCCAGCCCAGGCCAATGATAAAATAGCATGTCTTCAACAGTTTATGAAACTGAGAACAGTATGTCGCATAGTCAAGGGAAACCCGTTCCAGGTTGTTTCGACTAATCACAATGGATTGCGTGAATTGTCGCACAGCTGAAGAACGGGATATGTCACCGTGCAAACTAGTAAAATCAATTTAGTTCTTCATTTTAGTTCTTCATTTTAGTTCTTCATTTTAGTTCTTCATTTTAGTTCTTCATGAGTTGTCCCGCATTATTGTTTTCGTCACTTTTATAACTTTGGCGAGGAGTGTTCAGGATATTGATAACCATACTGCGTCTCAAAACTATATACATGTAGCTTAGCTTACATACGTTAAAAAGGTGTTTAACTTGCTGCCGTACTTAGCGACACTGTGTAAATAAGAAGAGGGTCAGTGTTTCCCATTTTACTGAACGTTGTGCTTGCAATTCAGTTTATAATTTAAAGGAGAGATGGTGCAACACATGCTAATGTAATCTTACTACACATCATTTATTTGCAAAGACATCTCACTGTCATAGACGTAAACTTTTGAATAAAAGCAACGTCTGCCATATACTCACACGTTTGAGGACAACTTTCTTCTTCCCAGGTTTATCTGTTACTACAAAAAAAACTTCGTCTGTCTGTGTCTGCCTGTGTACCTGTCTTTCCCTTGTGACATGTCTTCCTTCGTCGTAGTTCCAATGTGGTGACGTTGGAAGCGGAGAAGATGGTGACATTGATGAATATCTTGATATCCACCTCAGCTGTTACCATCCCACTGCATGGAAGGCTCACCTTAAATACTGCAACGTCGAAAATATAGAACAATTAGAAGACGATAATTATAAATGTTTCTCAAGATCGTCTATTTTATATAACAAACAATCAACACTTTTTGCAGGTGTTTAGTCTTTTTATGTCAAAACGCCGTCAATAATTTTCGGATGCTCTTATTCTCAAATGCCTAATTAACAAAAAGGTGTTTAGAGAGATCGATTTAAATGCTTGGCATAAATTTCACAACTTGCAGAATGCTTATGATGTTTATCGTTTTATATATAGCAAAATGAGAATTAAAGATTAAGAATTTAATATACCATGGAAGTTTTAATATTCGTTAATATTTGAGAATTAAAGATTAAGAATTTAATATACCATGGAAGTTTTAATATTCGTTAATATTTGAGAATAGAATTTTTTTAAAGTAATTATTCGTAAAATGTGATTAATACTCGTTCGTTCAATGGTTGTTGTTGTTTACCTGACTTAGTTATTGGCACTTCTCCGTTGTATCGTATGCTCGTCGTTGGTGAGCTCATCGCCTGTGTGTTAGAAGCTGATAGACCGAGGCTGTAATACATCTATCACGCACACAAACAAAATTAAATCACAAAGAATGGTCATTTTAAACACCCTTAAAACGATTGAATTCTAAGTCATGTATTGGACAAATGGGACACAATTTTGAAGAATTCATTTACTTTTTCAGGCCGTTCAACATATAACGCTAATGTTCACCGATTTCAAGGTGTTGTAAGCAAGCGCGTATACGAGCAGATGATAACAAAATTTCATCAAAGAGGAAAAACTAACTGCTGGGGTTCGGTAACGTCGGCTTGGTATTGCTCTAGACTACACGCGAGAGCTCTGCTACTCCACCGGTATTCAGGGCCATAATTCTGCACAGGTTTAACTCGCACTAAGTGCGTATAAATTGTGTGCACTTGTCAGAGCGCCCATTCAAAATTGCTAATCAGAAGCGCTCCCGACTACAGCGCGGACACTGAAAGATTGTCACACCGAAGAGCATGAGCAATTTGCGAATGAAGAACTTGCCATATGTCCCTACGCAGTGGATTCAAATAGGGAAAATCATCTGCTGTCCTTTCCATATCCGTTTTAGCAAGATTACACCCAGTAAATATATCAGAGCGATCTGGCGGCAAGAAAAATATCAAAATAAATACTTCTTTGAAACAAGCGATTCAACACCCGTTTCAGTAAGATAACTTGCTAATAAGTTCGAGAAGAACACAACAAAAATGGGACTTTATTCCAGGAATTTATGGCTAAGTAAGGATAGAGTTGCAAATAATCCGAATATTCTCAGTAAATAATAATTGCGAAAAGACACCAAATATTTCCGTTTTAGCAAGATTATACCAAAAAAAAATATCAGAGGGTACTGGCGGCAAGCAAAATATCAAAATAAGAACTGCTTCAAAACAAGCGATTAAACACCCGTTTTCTGTAATATCAATTTCTAATAAACAGGTAAAGAACAAAACAAAAACGGATCGGAAAGTATGATTTTATAGTTAAGTAAGAGAAGAGCAGCAAAATAATCCGGATATAATACCGAGAAAATAACTTAAAGGCGTACTATATTGAAGTCAACGGCCTTTGTTGTCATACAGGATGACGTTAAACTTTGGAATAAATAAATACAATTTGCAGCTAAAAAGTTCAAAATAAAAGTTGTTCTACAAATTGCAATTAAACACCCGTTTCAGAAAGATCACATGCTAATAAGTAACGGCATAAAATAAACATGATTATGTTAACTTACGGCTATATCAGGTGGTGAACGGCGAAGGTTTTGCCAATTGAAGTAGATATCGAATGTATCTGATCGAATGGGAAGATTGAAGGACAAAGCGTAATCATTGACGATACCAGATCGAACGTAGAACACTTCTCCACTGATACCTGTGTCAACAAAGAACAACAATGAATGAATAATGATGATGACGATAACGACAACGACGACAAATATGACGACGACGACGACAATAACAAAAACAACAATATCAACAACAGCAACAATAAAATTAATAATAATACTAATTATTATAACTATTATTATTAATAATCATCACCATCATCACCATCACCATCACCAACACCATCACCATCGCCATCATCATCATCATCATCATCATCATCGTCATCGTCATCGTCATCAACATCAACACCACCACCACCACTATCACCACCACCACCACCACCACCACCACCACCACCACCACCACCACCACCACCACCACCACTACCAGCAGCAGCACCACCACCATCATCATCATCATTATCATCATTGATTCATCATCATCATCATCATCATCATCATCATCATCATCATCATCATCATCATCATCACCAACACCATCACCATCACCATCACCATCACCATCGCCATCATCATCATACTGATAATAGTAATAAAAAATAACAACAATAAAAAGTGGCAATAGCAAAAATAATATAAAACAATAATATAAAAAAATTAAAAAAAACTATATGCTACTTTGTATATTGAGAAATAAACTCATAATAAACGATTTTCGTTGAAAGATGGATTGTCCTTATTTATGTGGAAAATCGATATAAAACTGGAAGAATGGAAGAAGATGGATGCGAATACGAGGAGAAGTGACAATGAAGCGGAAATGATGAATTGATGGACGAGGAAAAAACTCATTAAATCATCCATCCATTAATCCACATAGGGAATACGTTAGCTCAATACATATAGGCATTCATTATACGTGAGACAGTCTAAGAGTCATGAGGATGTGGCAAGAAAGTTCAATTTAGACACCTTCGAAACGTTCTTTAACGATGCTATATAACTGATCAATAATCTATACGTCAATCGTTCGAGATTTCTAGTATGCTTTGTGGTTACACATTGACACTTAAAGAACTTCATAATAAATATTAAAAAATGACTCATATTAGACGCCTTAAAAGTGTCCAACTTGAACCATTAAAATGATTAAATGATACTCAATCTACACAGAAATATTTCAAGAGAAATAACCACGTATATTGTGTGGAGGGCACGGGTTCAATTCTGTGCAGAGTCTAGGAAACTTGACTGACTTGAGAGCAAGACTCTTGGAAACTATAAAAAAATTAGACGAGTCATAATATAGTGATACTATTATAGTCGATGGCGATAATTACGGATACTATTACTACTAAGACGACAACGACGATAATGATGACGTCAATGATGATGATGATGATGATGATGATGATGATGATGATGATGATGATGATGATGATGATGATGATGATGATGATGATGATGATGACGACAATGATGGTTATTTGGAATAATTTGTCTGCTTTCTGCCAGTTGCTTAAGACCTATCTTTTAACCGTGCCTGGGCTGGGAGCGCCTCTAAGTAGATTTTCTTGAAGGAGCGCTGTATAAATCTGCGCATTGAATGAATGAACGAATGAATGAATAGAGGAATGACTGAATGAATGAATGAATGATTGAATGAATGAATGAATCAATGAGTGAGTGAGTGAGTGGATGAAGTGGATGAATGAATGATTGAATGAATGAATAAATGATGGTGGTATAAGCATTGATTCGATTACCGTATAACTCTGTATTTAGTAAAATGCGAAAGTGGAAGGGTTTTAAACCCGTAGGATGCCATTACCAGCAGCGGCAGGCTATTTAATGATCCGCCGATCCAGGTTGCTCCCTCTTAAAAAACCGTCCTAAATGTCTTACCTTACACGCATATAATAAGACTGCATTTAAAATCGAGTTACCTGGCTCCGTATAACTTACCCTTAGCAATAAAGGTAGGGGATTTTACTACCGGGCCCTGTAAGCTTCCCACATAAACCATTACGCCGTCTGACTTCTAAACAGCTTCAAAGACTATTTTCGACCACTAATGGTCAATGTTGAGTCGCACTTTGGATGAATTTACTAACAGCTGGAGTGCTTCGTGAGAGGCAGTTTATTAGCAATGCAGAACTGCAGCCGCAAACCGTTGTAACCAAAATTCTACCCAAACCAACCTTTATGTATAAATATTTGACAACCATTTTGAGGTGTCTAAAATTAGCAATGCATACAGCATGATCGTTAAAATGATGGCAACTACGACGTTCTTTGTAAATGTGATGCGCACAGATGGGCTGGAAAATGAGATGCTGGCTAGGATTACACGCTGGCACTTCCATGAGCGTTTCTCACATAACTTAACACTTGAGTGCCCAAGGTAATTTTTGGTACACGAAGGCCCAAGGAGGGGGTCCGCGCGGACCCCAGCGTTTTCATGCTAATTTCTTGAGAAGGGATTGGAATATCGTAACAGAAGTTGGTTCTATGTAATCCCAAATGAATTTGCAATCGATTGATGTATCTTATATTAAAATTGCACCACCTGGTGTAAAATAATAGTGTGAAAATCTCGTGACACATTTTATGCTTGTTTGCGTCATTTACCGAAGGAAGCCTATACGCGTGTATGAATATCAGCCGAATATCATGCGGTACCCTTAGTATATGCTGTGATTGTGGGGTACAGGGTAGGACAATACTCACGAAAAATATACCATTCTATGCCCAAATGGTTGGTCTAGGAATACCTAAAAGCATTTCTGCAGATCCATAGCCTTTTAAAAGTTATCCTGGGAAAACAGGCCTGGGGTCCAGTCGGACCCCCCCCCCCCTTGGGCACTCGAGGGTTTAAACGTTCTTTTCTTTCGCGCTGGAGTCGGGAGCGCCTCTGGATAGTTTTAACTTGAAGGAGCGCTATGTAAATGTCCGAATGTATGAATTTATGATACGTTGATCATGACTCTATTTTGTGTCCCACCTTTATGTATCATTTTGTGAAAACCATTTTGAGGTGTCCAATTCTAGAAAAAATAATTTTTGATAAAATAATATTTCTATTTAATTTACTAATTCCATATTCATTAAAACTGCTTTTTTTAAATCGCCTATTTGCCAGCAAGTTGTTTCTGTGTTCATAAGTTGAAAATATTTACAGTTTTATTATTATATTATAATTTTTTAGAATGTTCTTGGGTCAAGCTCCTCGCTACCTCTGTGATCTCATAAGGTGGCCTATCTCAACTACCACTGGACGTCCTTTCAGCTCTCTAGACCGTCATGATCTCTTGTACCACGGTCCAGAATCATGCCTATGCTTATGTCGGCTCTTTGCTGTGGAATGGCCAGGTGGCCTCCCTACTATGATTCGTACTCAAATCTGATCTAGAAGCATTACTGCTTCTGTGCATTTCTTTAAAACTTATCTTATCCCAGTAGGATCTTCGCACTGGGAGCGCTTCTGATTAGGTTGTATATTGTGAGAGGCGCTTTATAAATACAAAAATGGTAATGTGTAGTGTAATGGTATTGTAATACAATTTAATAAGTTTTGATCAGAAAGAAAATAATGTTCTAATCGCATCTAGTCATAGCTGATCAAACCATCTATTAATAAATAATTAAATCAGTTTTTCAAAACGAGAATAAAATGGATCGAGTTTTAATTGCAAAGGTTTAAGCTAAAAAAACATAAATGGAGGCAAGAACGGATTGAAATCTGAAATGTTCAGGGCTTAACGACACTGTTTCATATCGAAGATGATTAGTGTCGGAGGCAGAGAACAACCTCACACTCCACGTTTTTATTGCGACCGAGCCACCCGCTGTAAAGATCCGACCGGGAATTGAACCCGGGCCGCCGGCTCGATTCCATCTCTTCTTTTGGGAGCAATATTAT
The DNA here is from genome assembly GCA_945859605.1 of Lumbricus rubellus. NCBI lineage: Eukaryota > Metazoa > Annelida > Clitellata > Crassiclitellata > Lumbricidae > Lumbricus > Lumbricus rubellus. The sequence goes on from OX243821.1 coordinate 34,165,898, forward strand.
TTCAAGATCGCGATATTAGCCGTGAAAGCCGCTCTTGCGATGTCTAAATTAATTGGAGGCAACTTAAAACCTAGTTGTGTCACCGTTGCTGGGGTGGGGGCACGATTCTGTGTGGGTTTCAGTGATGCTTGTTGCCAGTACTGCTGTATGGTTCGGAGTGCTGGTGTCTGCGTAGAGAGGACGAGAGAAGATTGCTGGTGGCTGAAATGGGTTGGCTGAGGAGAATCAAGGGCAGAAGCAGGAGGGAGAGAATCAGGAACGAGAAGACAAGAGAGGAGCTGGGCGCAGAAGAAACGGTAGTGGAAAAAATCAGGAAAAGACGGCTCAGATGGTTCGGTCATGTGGAGCGCATGGAGGGAAAAAGACTACCACTCGCGGCCCTGCACGGGCATATAGAAGGAGAGAGAAGCAGAGGAAGACAACCAAAGACTTGGATGGACAACGTCAGAGAGGATCTGAAGATGATGGATATCAGTATGCCAAGAGCAAAGGATCTCATCAGAAATAGACAAGTCTGGAGAAGTCATGTGAAAGCCTCATCGTCGTCACATGACTGACGGAAGAGAGAAAGAAGAAGAGAAGAAGTTGTCAATAAAGTTTTTCATTGATGATTATGGGCGCTGTTTAAATTTTTGACATCAATGATTGAATAATTCTCGAAATATGCTCTGGGTTGTGTGAGATATAATTGTTAAGCAATTTAACAAAAGTTGTTCGTAACTCTCCTTATACGACAAATAATATTCGTAAAAGAGGTTTGTTATTATCATCTTTACCAGTTGGCGATGATCCTAGTAATGAATATATTTGACAATAAGAAAGCCGTGTTAACAAATAGTTTTTGTTGCTTGCACTTATATAGCAAAATAATAAACTTAAAAGAGGTATATAATTATTTTGACCAATCACGACGTACCATTAATAAAAATAACGGTTAGCGTACTGAAAGTAAAGCATACTTACCTAACAGTCGTTCAGTTTCCGTTTCGTTCATAAAAAGATTAAAATGCGCCAAAATGATCGTAAAATTCACGATCAAAACAATCAAACGAACTAAAACCGCGATTGGTTTCATATTCAAGCGATAGATTACAAACAATTTTCTGATTTTTCAGTCAAAACTTCGACAGAGTTAATCCACAATACACGCTTTAGTGTTAATCCATTCGCATAGCCTCGAAACCTTTCGCATAGACTCGAAACCACATATATTATATTACAGACATATACGAAGCTCCTCCCACTTCCCATGCAAAATTCTGTAATGAGTCCACCTACCGACGATGTAGCGAAACAGACAAAAATGGCGTCTAATCGCAAGGGATGTTCTGTCGTTCACATCGATATTTAATTTATTTATATACTTATTATAATGTTTAAAAAAGAAATTGAGCTTTTGTAAGATTTCCGAAGAATCCCGAGAGGTAAGAACTGTTGCATTTTCAAATCACGGTGAGCCTCGTGAGGTGTTTATGTGAGACGGCGGCAGATTAGTGGTTGATCAGCCGGCTTGGAGAGGCATGCCAGCACGAGTCCTATTAACGTTACGCATGCTACCACGATGACTAGACTTATGTATGCGTCTCCTGTGGGGATTTCTGAGAGCACAGGAACGAAAATGAATAGAAGAGTTCGTGCGGTGAGCGAAGCGCACGAGTTTCCTTCCACCGGAGGCCCCGACGGCGACTACTTGGCTATTCAAGCTGATGATGGGTAATCCCGAAAACTGAGTGCCTGTTCATGTAAACGGTATGTCCGCCCAAGAAATCGCTAAAATAGAGCGCTGCGACCTTATAAAAACGTCTTCTCATGATGCAGTGCGCTCAGTGAGTAAGTAATTAAAAAGAATAATATCATGTGTGCTAAGTAAGTAAATAGAACAATTTGGTGAAGTACAGATATATAAAAAAATTCAAAGGGTGGTGATTAAATGTTCTAAATCCTGCAGACGGATACTTCTGGTAAGCGTGTATTTTAGCGTCGTAAATTATTTGCCATTGCATGGGTTTCTTGCCAAACTAGAAATTGGATATCAGATTAAATTTTTAAAAATAAATTATTCGCTCGTTGCAGCATAGTAATTTTACTCTGCTGCGACGAGCGAATAATTTACGAAGCTAAAATACACGTTTACCAAACTTCTAAGTTCATCGGGGTAAATATTTACTTTAGCGATGCTAAAATACACTTCATCGGTCCCTAGTAAGTTTATGAAGCACAGTTTTGTTCGCTCTCAAACCTATTTATTCGTATTTACTGCATATTTTTACTCATTTATAATTTTATAAACCTGATAGTTTTACTTAGTTTAGTTATCGTTGATTAATTACTTACTGGTCCATTGATACGTTGATTACTTACTTACTGATCCATTGATACAGGTCTTTTTTATTTGAAGGAAGATTGGAGGGAAAGAGGTGCAGAGGAAGACCTAGACAAAAACTGTTGGACGGTATGATGGAAGACGGATACAGAGAACTGAAGGACATGGCACTACAGCGTGAAACGTGGAGACATTGGACGTTTGGACCTGCCGCTTGGCAGAGAACCTAAAGAAGAAGACTTACCTCCCGAGCGCATTGCGTCATGCCATCATGGATGCGACTGGCAGGTCGCAGCACTCTATTTCAGCCAAGTCATTGGTAATCATATTGTTTTGTATACAGGCTCTCAGTCTTCGGGATAACGGCTATATTATTGCCACTATTTCTATAACTGCAAATTCTGTTGTTAATTGCTGCATTTCGACCGTGAATTTCGTAGCCACTAGCTAATATTTATCATTTTTCAACTGGTTAGCGTATGATAGAGGTTCTCAACCTTTTTCTGTGTGCGACACACCTAAACTCACAAGAAAATTTGGGGACACACCATGCAATCGTCATTATGTAAATATCTTTAAAATTACAATAGGTCTATGTTATTTAAAACTGTGTATCTATTTTAAATTGTTAAAATTTGTAATGAATGAAAATGTTGACTCTGAATGCTTTTATAGTTGCTAATGATTCTGGCATATGACATTCATAATGTTGACCAACCTAATATTGAAGGAATTGTAAGCATCTAATTTTGTGCATCAGTCCAATTTCGTGAAGATTTTATCATCAGCAGCAGCCACTGATCATGATCAAAAGACCATTAATGTGGCTACTTCAAAACAGTGACAAGAGTCTAATTTAAGGCGATCAATTGAGTGTAGGTTGATAATCACAGGATTAAACCAGGTGTATTCATTAGCTGTGACTTGTGCCTTATGCATAAATCTTTCATTGTTTCTGATTGTGAATGTTGATTTTATCTTTAGATCCAAATGGTGGGTTGTCAACAGTACTTTCACACAGCAAACCTCGACAAAAGCTGAATGCAAACTCACAATTTTCAACACCCCACAGTCTTCAGCAGCAGAACCTCGATACATCAATACATCAAAAATCCTATCAATTCTGTTGAACAAGACTAGCTGTTTATTACAACTTTTGTAAGATTGTCTTGAGTCGTGAACCACAGACTTTAGTTTAATTGCACTTAAGTTTACAACGTTTGTAGGATTGTCTTGAGTCGTGAACCACTTAAGTTTACAACTTTTTAAAGATTGTTGTGAACCACAGACTAGTTTAATTGCAATGAAGTTTACGACTTTGGTAGGATTGTCGTGAGTTATTGAAATTGAATAGTTGATGACCATGTTGTGTAATTAGGCCGGGCAGTTTTCTTTCTCGGATCATCCGTGATATATGGACATGGTCTGAAAATGTCATATTGGTTGTCACATTGATCAAACCTATACAGCTTGGATTATTCTTTGTATCATGTAAAAAAGTGTAAAATTAATGTCTGTTGCAATTACTACACCTGCACAGTGAAGAGCATTCTTGGTGGCTGGTCCAGCTATTTGGAATAGCCGCTTGCTTCCCCGTTGTGCATTAGACAATTAGGAAAAGCAATAGGGGATGACGTTAAATCAGGCCTGAGAGTGGTCCGGGTCTGAGACCCGGCATTCATTTTGGCAATTGAATAAATATTGACCAACAGAAATCTGGCAATTTTTTCAAACCACTTTCAGCCTTGGGTTAAATAGGAACAGAAATAGCAGGAAGCGAAGGCAGTCACAGGAGGAGTTGGAGGGACTAGGGGTGACAAGTGGAAGGAGGATGTGGAGGAGGGAAGAGGAAGAGGAAGACACCTGCGAGTGCAGGAGAAGGAATAGAAAGAACAGGGATTGAAGGTCAAAAGAGATCAGGAGGTGTAGGGACTAGAGGTGATAAGTAGAAGAAAGAAGAAGGGAATGGCGGGGCAGGCTAAGAAGAGTGCAGGTGCAGGAGAAGGAAATTGTAAGAAGAGAAAGAAGTTGTAACGGCATGCAGAAGGACGAGGAAAAGGAAATAAGGGATGGCAACAAGGAGGAATAGGAGAGGATGATAAGGTCGAGGATTGCAGAAAGAGGGGAAATAGTAGGAATTGGAGAAGAGGAAGATCTGATCTGAACACCTGATCATTCACCTTCTAATAATATTCTCTACCTAAACGTACGCCGCCCACTTTAACAGCTGTTCTGAACTTCTGGTAATCGCGCTAACCGGACAACCCTTCTGACTAGACACAACACTCGTGAATAAGCTGATGCACTGAGCATGGCTTTTGAGTGATCCTTTAAAGATTTGTAGATTACGATTACAATACACCAAGCCAAACGGACAGCGGCTATAACGCTGTCCACGCGAGCTTTCTAACCCCAGGACCGCGAGGCGGCGCTTTTTGACCTAATTACACAAAGTGGGAGGAGCTTCGTATATGTCTGTAATATAATATATGTGCTCGAAACCTTTTGCGTAGCCTCGAAACCTTTCGAATAATAACCTCGGAACCAATAACAACGTTTTGTGAATGCTTTATTCCTCCAAAACTTGAATGAATTCCAGTGATAGCATCCAACGATATTTCGTAGAGTTTTCAATTCTAATTAAACGTAAGATTTTGATGATTTATTCCAAAAACTGTCTTTAATTAAGACTAGAGATGTTTATGTAGACTGGTCTTGTTGATGTCCGCTGAATGTACCATACGTTGAATATTCATGTTATGCAAATGAGGTGATGAATATTTATTATCCAGTTTCTTGAGTGAGTGAGTGGCGCCACGAGCGGGCGGTTAGGAAAAGTATTTTTTTACAGTTGTTCAATAGATGACGTGAGAACTGGCCCACTAGCGCCACCTAGGGAATGCGGGTTTGACTTTTGAGTACATGGAAGATTGGTGCATGTTTGCATGTGCATTAATTTTGTTATAGCGCCCCTTCAATCTATCTCTGCCCAGAGTCGCTCCCGACTGCAGCGCGGACATTGCATCGGAGTTTCACACCAAAGCGCTGAGCAATTGCTAGTGAAGGACTTTCCCAATGTCCATAAGCGGCGGATTGTGGAGGATTCGAACATGCAACCTTAAATTACGGAGACTAATAGGTAACTTATTCCAGAAAGACGGACCAACCATAACAAAACTTCTATGCAGCACTGTGGAAGATCGAGCCATAGGAACAACCAGGTCACCATGCGTTGCAGAGCAAAGGTGTGTGTGTGTGCACGCGCGAGTGTGTATGTGTGCGTGTCAGTGTGTGTGCGCGCGCGCGTGTGTGCGTGTCAGTGTGTGTGTGTGTGTGTGTGTGTGCGCGCGCGGGTGTGTGTGTGTGTGTGTGTGTGTGTCTGTGTGTGTGTGTGTGTCTGACTGTCTGTGTGTGTGTGTGTGCGCGCGCATATGCTTGTGCTTATGTGTATGTGTGCGGTTTGCGATAAATAATGAAATAATGGTACAGATAATATAATTGCAGTTGTCTAATGTTTGTGTGTTTCGCTTTTCCGACGTGCAACATCCTAAAAAAAGATGTTGTTCATTTGCATAAATTGTAGGTCACGTGGTTAGCCCAAGTCACACTATCTAGTAGGTCTACGAATAATAATTAGTCACTTAATTATTCATAAACAAATGAGTGATTGACAGGTTCATAATGTGACCTGTTTTCACCTTTAGCCCTGGGGCGAAAAATTGTTTACTGCACCGCATGCTATCTATCATTAAATACGTGGACGACCTAGATAAAAAATATATATATATTGCCCGAAACTCTGCTCTCCATAAAAATATAAAATATATTAATGTAATATTATGACGGAATAATAATTATACGTGCAAATGTAATTGCAACATTTTGTGTAATATGATGAGTATAATAAATATAATGTTCAAATGTAGTTTCAGCCAATACAATGTGAAGACTTTTAAGACACCTTTTAAAACTATTTTAATGCTGAGTAAATATTTATATCTTTAAATAGATACGCAATTTGATCGCCAAATCTGAGTTCTAAGTCTACTGCATGAAACGTATCGTCGGAACATAATAATAGAAAATTTAATAAATATTATAATTGTGGGAACGAATCTTAATCTTTAAACTATGTTACTGTTTTGTTGAATGTGAATAAAAACTTTTTAAAATGGTCTTAAAATAATGGTATTGATTATTAAATTTTCTATAGGGAATGCAAGGATACAATACTACCATTAATACTGTTACTGCTACATTATCTCTATATTATATTGCCTTACGTTCCAACTGCTCACCTTATAAATATTATGATGCACCTAATAATTATTATGATGCACCTTATAAATATTATGATGCACCTAAAAAATATTATGATGTACCTAATAATTATTATGGCGCACCTAAAAAATATTATGACGCTCCTAATAAATATTATAACGCACCTAATAAATATTATGAAGCACCTAATAAATATTATGATGTGCCTAATAAATATCATAACGCACCTAATAAATATTATGATGTACCTAATAAATATTATGACGCACCTAATAAATATATTGTGGAATTAAAACAGTGCACACAATTAATATCAAGCAGTGTTCAAAAAGCTTACAATGTTTTCTATGATAAAATTCTTATATTTTAAACATTATTATCATTGTAAATTTTGGAAATAAATTATATTCTAAATACTATTATTATTAAAATTCTGATAAAATACAGAGACAAATTTGTACTTGATAGAAGAGTCTTTTGTTCTTTACAAGGGCAACAGAAACTAAGCTGACTGTCTGCTTGTCTGACTGACTGACAGTGTGTGTGAATGAATGAATGAATGAATGAATGAATTATTGAATGAGTGAATGAGTGATTAAGTGATTAAGGGATTAAGTCAGCTAGCGAGAGAGTGAGAGTGCGGATGAGTGAGCAAAAAAATGAGCGAGTAGGTGGGAGGGGGTTCCCAACCAAATCAAATATCGAAAGAACGACTACAATGAACCTACAGCCCCATAGGTTCATACAATCAACCCAGTATCCTCATCATTGTGCCCCGCTTCTTATGTCTCTGTCACCCTCAGTATTTGTACATATGTCTCTGTCTGTCTCTGTATGTATGTATCCCTCTCTTTCTATCCAAGGCATTTCTTTGTACTTCATCAAGCACATGCATGTATATGTATATATGTATATATAATATATATATATATTTAATATATATATATGTAATATGTATATGTATATGTACATGTATATATAACAGACCTTTTCACTACTAAGCCCATGACTCACCAGACACAGTTCCTTAGCCCATAAAGGGGTACGCAGCAAGCCCACCCCATCAACAAACACCCCAGACTACGCTCTCCACTAATCAGCATAGCCCACAGGGCAACACTTGACGCTAAGGTAGCTCTAGCTCAAAGTGAACAGGAAATTGACGTACGCTACTTTTGTACGCTCAATTATCACTTGAATCGCTTTTGTGCGCGGTACACATTAAACGTTCGCAAACGGATCTATTGGATGGGAAGGCGGATGTTTGAAGTTGAGTTTAAGACATGTTGAGTACTGAACTGTACTTCATTTTTATTTTATTTGTGTGACAATCGTCTAAATGGGCAGTTTTTACTTGCGAGCAGTCGTGGTGACCTAGTTTTCGGATGTACGTTGGCTTTAGTTACTTACAAGTGCGATCCGATTGTTGATAGTTGATAGGTTAAGTAGCAATGGATAAAGTTGAAGGTGAGTTTTCAAGAAGGAATTGGATACAATGTTATGTATTTGAGTGGCAAGATAGATAAACACAATGATGATTGTGGTGGTGGTTGTGGTGGTGGTGGTGGCGGTGGTGATGATGATGGTGATGGTGGTGATGATGATGGTGATGGTGGTGATGGTGGTGGTGATGATAATGGTGATGGTGATGGTGGTGGGGGTGGTGGTGGTGGTGGTGGTGGTGAGGATGGTGGTGGTGGTGGTTGTGGTGATGGTATTGGTGGTGGTGGTGGTGGGGATGATGATGGTGGTGGTGGAGGTGTGGTGGTGGTGGTGCCGATGACAACGATAATAATTATAATAGTGATATAATATGACATAAGTGCACTACACACCATCCACCACTTGATAGGATTATAATTACGTATGTAAGTATGTGCACTTGTTCTAGCGCCGCTTCAAGCTCACTACTCAGAAGCGCTCCGGACTACAGAGTGGACACTGCATCGGAAGTTAACGCCGAAGCAATTGCAAGTGAATGACTTGACAATCAAGGTCTCTACGAGGCGATTTGGGGTGGATTCGAAACTGCGACCCTTCGGCTGCAAGGCGACGAACATACCCACTACACCACCATAATTATATTAGTTATTACAGTTTAACGACACTGCCATATCGAATATGATTAGTGTCGCCACGCCATTTAGGCCCCCGTGGACGGACCGTGCTAGCCCGAGATTTGGATCTCTAAATCAACCACCTTCGGGAATCGAACCATGGCCCGCACGCTCTCTTTCACAGAGTAGTGTGCAGACGCGCGGCCATCGACCTTACCGGTTAGGCCATTCGACACCTTTTAAACGTGATCAAGCTAAAGGTAAATTGCAGATGGTATAGCCGCGTCTATTTTGTACATCCAAAAACAAGAGACTATTATGACGAAAACCTTCAGATACAGCAGACACGAAACCAAGAGTTTGTTTGTTTGTATGTGCACTTGTTATAGCGCCCCTTCAAGCTCTCTCTACTCAGAGGCGCTCCCGATGCAGAGCGGACACTGCATCGGAGTTTCACGCCGAAGCGCTGAGCAATTGTAAGTGAAGGACTTGCCCAAGGTCCTTACGCGGGGAGGTGGATTCGAACCTCGGACCTTCCGGCTCCAAGGCAACGATGCCACCACTAAGTTGGTGTTATGCCAAACATTAATTTTTTTTTCGAGGACAACAACCTCTGTTGTCATATTGTCAAATCTGGACCATCCTCACAAAAGAAGAATGCCATGCATTCTGGTAGTTTAATGTCAATATGTGATAACAATGATCATAAGCGACACCCTCCTCCTTTTTCTTGGCTTTGGACTGGCATTGGTAGAGTTCAACCAGTTGCGGAGTTAGATTACATAGTTGATATAATAGTTGCAAGATCTTTCCACTCACGTTAGTGGAGATAGCTTGTGCTAGTATATTATAGCATCTACATGATCTATCTATTTATGGACAAGACGCCTAGAAAAGTAAAATGACTAGTTGCTGCATATTTGATTTATATAAATTCGCTTTTATTCGCTTAAAAGGTGTCTAAGTCGTCCAATCTATGAAATCGTAAACAGTCTTCCTGCATGGGCTGTTATTTAACACTTGAGTGCCCAAGGTATTTTTTGGTACACGAAGGCCCAAGGAGGTGGTCCGCGCGGACCCCAGCGTTTTCATGCTAATTTCTTGAGAAGGGATTGGAATATCGTTACATAATTTAGTTCTATGTGATCCCAAATGAATTTGCAATCGATTGATGTATCTTATATTAAAATTGCACCACCTGGTGTAAAATAATAGTGTGAAAATCTCGTGACACATTTTATGCTTGTTTGCGTCATTTACCGAAGGAAGCCTATACGCGTGTATGAATATCAGCCGAATATCATGCGGTACCCTTAGTATATGCTGTGATTGTGGGGTACAGGGTAGGACAATACTCACGAAAAATATACCATTCTATGCCCAAATGGTTGGTCTAGGAATACCTAAAAGCATTTCTGCAGATTCATAGCCTTTAAAAAGTTATCCGGGAAAAACAGGCCTGGGGTCCGGTCGGACCCCTCCCCCCTTGGGCACTCGAGGGTTAATATAAACTACTAACGGAAGATTCATTCATTCGTGTGTCCGTTCGTTCGTTCGTGCGTTAATTAATTAATTAATTAATTAATTAATTAATTCAATTCAATTCATTCATTCATTCATTCATTCATATGCATGCATGCATGCATTTACATGTATGCATGCATGCATGCATACATTCACTCGTTTTAAAAATAATATAATATCACACGTATAGCGTTTGACACCCATTTCGGGATTATTGGGTTTTCCGGCGAATTGTAGCTTAAGCGGTTGTGGTTTCGAATCCACCTCAAGTCGTCGCGTAGGGACGTTGATTAAATCCTTCACTCGCAATAATTATTGCTCATGCGCATTGGCGTGAAACTAATATACATTGGTCACGATGTAGTCGGGAGCGCCTCTGATGGTGTAGGGGTGTTTGAGTAGCGCCTCTGTAGCGAGTCTTGAATGGGGCGCTTTAACAAAATGCCTATACGTACATACATGTGGCTGCTTAATTGGCTCTGGTTTGAATGTACTATCTTGACCGTAAACTTAATTTTGTCTATTATAGGGAGATTGGAATCTAAGTGCGATGTTTTTGTCAATATCAATACACCCCTAGGCAGTTTGTCCGCTTCATTTGCTGTCGACCACAAAATGTATCAACCACTCTAAATTCACTTTTGAACACCTAGCGGTCCATTTTCATCTGTGGCTGCATCATAAAAGTCGTCACAGTGTCCACTGAGGAGTGGAGAGATCTTGACCTACATCTGTCATCTAGAATATGTCAGGCAGATCTTTATACATTTTAATGACGTATTTCAATGGTCAGTTGGTCCATATTCTAAATCGTATCTTTCGACACCATTATAAAGTTGTTTAATAATTTAATAAATAAATTGAACTCCGGAAACTTTCGGTCAAATCTATGTCTTATCAAGTCATATGGTATTATGAAGAAGGCAAATGCCATGGAAGTTCTTTTCCCCAGGAGTTATTGGTGATCAAGTCGATCAGAAGGCTCGCGAGAGCGGGAGAAGACTGCAAGGAGCGATTCGCGCATTAAATCGCAAAAGTATTTACGAGTATAATTATGTCGTCGTTGATTTGGCTAAGAACAGGGCCTTGTATTGCATATTGACGTAGACTGTATGAAAAGAATTGTCAATTTTCTCTTTTCAACACCTTTATTACAAGTTAAAAATTTATATATAAAATGAGTAAGCAGCAATTATTAAGTCCGTGATGATGCGTGGTCGACTAATTCTCAACGAACTTAAGGTGAATTCTTCATTCCACATGGAAAGAACTGCTCATAACAATCATAGACAGCACTGTACTGTCTATGATATTTACTTCATGGTATGGGATAGGCTTCCAGTGTATATGTGGCCTAATTGGTTTGCTAAGATGCATTTTAGCTTATCCTTAAAACAGTCCTTTTTCAGCCTAAATTTTGTCTGGAGCGCTCCTATGTAGTCTTGAAGGGACGCCATTTACATTTGTAAATCTCGATAATGAAAGAATAAATTTCATGGACCGCAAGCGATAACCAAATGTAAGACATAGCGTGCTCTTGACCTGCATAATTTATAGAACTAGTATTGTCATTTCGACGTTTTAGACACCTTAATAACGTATTAAAGACACTTTATATACTAAATATCATATATTATAATAACAATTGCATTCAATTTCTACATTATACTGACAAAGCTTTTAACACTGGGAAAAGCGATAGCAATAATTATAATACTTTATTATTAACCGAAATTATTATTCAAAACGTTTCACCTTGAATTTGTTTTGGTCTGCATCAAGAATGACATTCGTAGCTCTATCCACACATAGATCTTGGTTTTTCGGTAGCGTTTGAGTTTTTTAATATCAGAATCTTAACTTTTCCGTGCTTAGACATATTTTATTACAGTAATTCCTGAAACATCAGTTACATTTTTTGAGCATAAAAAATAGGACACTTCATCAGTATGTAAAAACCGATGAGACTCTAGGCAAAGTTTGTCGGACATCATATTTGCACCAAAAGACTAGAAAAGGTCACACGAAATATCGTGTGCAAGAGAAAAATCTCCTATGCAAATCCCATAGATACATAAAGTCAGTCTATAATAATTATAGGCTCTCTATTTTTTATGAAGATGTTTTGGCACTTTCTTGTGAAAATTCAAAGTGGTATCCCTGTAGGCAACTAGAATGGACAAAGCTAAGAGAGTGCAAGAGGAGTGGGGGATGATCGAAAGTGGTTCATTCTTTTGCAAACGTTTTTCAAGGACGATATCAAAGTGAAAGTAGAGCACGCGTGCTCATCAAAAACTGACCAATTGAAAGGAAAAGTACCGTAGGCAAATCTAGACGTACAGATGACAGGTGACAGAAGGACAACAAGCGAGACATAGAGAGACAGATGATACGATAAGGCATTATAGGATAGAACGAAACAAACGTTTTTACAGATACATGTATAGAGGGATAGGAAATTAAACATGCTGTACCGCAAACGAAAATTGAAACAGAAAATGATTTTTTCTCATCGATATAAACCGAGAGCTTTTCCCTCCAACGATAATTAGCGCAATTTGTAATGGGTATACGCCGAACGTACACTGTTAGTGGGTAGAACGTTAGGCGAAGGAGAGGATTGTTATCCTACTCTGATGATAATAATTATGTGAAGGTTAAGTAGGAGATGTCGCGAACACTTCTTAGCAGCATTATGCGGAAGTCAATAATTGATTTTTTCTTTTCACGTCTATATAGCTTTAATTGATATAAATAAAAAGGCGTGTTACTGCGCGGGCACTTCCTGTGATATATCGAGGTTAAGAAAATATATTTGTGTCTGTCTCTCTGTATTTCTATGTATGTCACTGTCTGTCTGTCTGAATGTCTGTTTGTCTATTTGTCTCTCTTTCACGCGATGAGTCAACCATACGATGTTGTTTATAGAATTAAAGATTTGAGAATTAAATGGAATACTTACTTATACTTACTTACTAACTTACTTACTAACTTACTTTCTAACTTACCTACCTGCTAACTTGCTTGCTTGCTTACATACTCACTCACCCACCCACCCACCCACTCACTCGCTCGCTCACTCACTCACTCACTCACTCACTCACTCACTCACTCACTCACTCACTCACTCACTCACCCACCCACTCACTCACTCACTCACTCACCCACCCACTCACTCACTCGCTCACTCACTCACTCACTCACCCACTCACTCACTCACTCACTCACTCACTCACTCACTCACCCACCCACTCACTCACTCGCTCACTCACTCACTCACTCACTTAAAACCATGTCATTTTTCCAACTTTTCAGAAATCCTTCCTCGTATATCCGCATTCCTGAAAGACGATTTATCGAAAGAATCTTTGTCATCGAAATCAGAAAAGAAAAGACTTTACTACGTACAACGAATCGAAGAAGCTTTACAGGAAGCTGCAGCGCAAGAAATCATCACGAAATACGAACGTACGTAATAATAATAAATGTAATAAAAATTATTATTTATCTGAAGTTTAACGTAATCATATGACAGCAAAGGCCGTTGACGACAATGAAAAATAAATGTAGGGCCTACATTAATTATTAGTAGCTAAAAATGAACTTATGGCATACAGACAACACCAAGGATGAGTGGGATAATATTGTCCATTGGGATGGATCCGATTTGACCAGGGTCTATGACAACAGAGGCCGTTACCCTGGACAGAAATTTGCTCGGCGTATTACAGCACTTATGAGCAAGGTACTAGACCAATAATATTGTCCATTCGTTAATTTTTTATTCATAAATTGTTCAATGGAAGGTTAAAAGGGTGTCTATAAAAACGACATAATTTACACGGCCACAACTACATGTAGGCCTACATGTACATTCATTCACTCACTCATTCGAAAATTAATCGAGATTCTTCGTGGTAGCAGTACGAGCAAAAGGAACCAGGAGGACTCCCTTATCAGCAGAGCGTATAGCGCACGTAACTTAGCTCTCAAAGGTAAATCGGGGTGAGACCCTAATAGCATCGCCAAACAAAATAATGCAGTTAACCTAAACTCAATTCGCTGGCAAATGAGGATACAGTCAAGAAATTTCTCGCAGAGCTACGACGGCCTTCATAAATCGTCGAATTAAACGTTTTAGAGGTGTCTAAAGTTTACGTTTATAATAAATTATACCGTTTCCAATGCTACCTATAATTGGTCATTAATCCCGCTAGCATTTAACGAAAATACACATGGAAATTGATCCAAGGGAGTCCCGCAACCAATCAGACACTGAGCTTGAATTTGCCTAATGAATATTCATGTTAGGCATCTAGCCAGAAGTAAAAAGGACGAATGCGCTTCGAAACTTCATGTTTTTTAGGAATAATTCGCTTCATGAAGCATATAACTCGGTATGCAAAGAATTATCGTAATACATGCATGTACGTGATATTGTGATCTAGTGACATTGCGTGTGTGCAAGTAAATTTGGAACAAAACGTGATTCTTACGAACGAAGCGGCGTTAAGTCAGTAGAAACTTGGTTTCTATTTTTACAATGGAAAGCCCGAGTTGAAAATTGGATGTTTATTAAGGAACTTTATACAAAGAAATGGGGTGTCTAAGGAAAACAAATTTAGGACCTAATTTAAAAAATGGTTTTCAAAATTAATGCATCTGTCTAACTCCGTCACTGGTTGCACTCTGCGAATGCCAGTCCCATACCTGAATAAAGTAGGAGGGCGTCGCTAGTGAGCATCGTTATCACACAGTGACGCTAAACTGCAAATTACAGCAGATTTTTGCTATTTACCGAACTAACGCAACCCAGATGACCTAATGAATATTCATAACGCAGTAAATGTTGAATATTCATAACGCAGTAAATGTCATAAGCGACAGCCATTGGTTGCGGGTGTCCCTTGGATCAAATTCCATGTGTATTTTCATAAAATGCATCCCGCTAGTCTTTAGGCCATTTGTCTGCTTCAATCAAAAAATTTGTGTCTGAATAACTATTTATTGCGCAGTTAGAGTGCGTTTCAAAGGTGTTTAAGGAGAGAAATTTTATTCTCATTCATTCGTTCATTCATTAAATGAATATCTGTTATGAGCTCTTCAATGGAATGACTCAAGGGCCTTCAAACCCCGTCGCGGCCAGCGTTGCCACTCCTAGGGTTTTTCCACAAGATCTTGGGTTTTTAGATCCAAACTTGGGAAATGGGTTTTTTTCGGGAAAAACTTGGGTTTTCCTTTTTTTTGGTCAAAAAAATTTTTGTGATTTTTTCGATTCGAACTTGGGACATGGGTTTTTTCGGGAAAAACTAATTTTTTTGCGAAAATTCAGGAAATTGCGGACGTTTCGGAAAGATTTGGGCCGGATGACTAAAACAGGTCATCAGAATTTTCGGACTGGAAATTGCGAATATTTTCGGACGATTTGGGCAACTTGTTTTTTTTGGTGTTTTTCGACGCTCCAACTTGTTTTTTTTTGGAAGAGTGGCAACGCTGGTCGCGGCCAACAAAACTGTTTTGAGGTGAGAAATGAATAAATTGTTAAAATTGTTACAATTGTTCGATGGTCCTAATAGAGATAAGAGGAAAGTGGATTGAGAGCAGATAGACAGAGAGACAGAGACAGACACAAAGACAGACACTGAGAGACACATAGAGAGACAGAGACAGACACTGAGAGAGACATAGAGAGACAGAGACAGACACTGAGAGAGACATAGAGAGATATATAGAGAGAGACAAAGAGAGAAACACAGAGACACACAACGATTGATGGGTTTGCAGTAATCGTGGGAACCAATAATAGTAATAATAATATTATTATTATTGCAGCTATTATTGCCCTTACTCACGTGATCATTTATCTATTACGCCTTCAATCACCCCTATGTATGCGTCGTCATAGCAGCCAGACAGACAAACAAACAGACATACACACAGAGACAAGGATATGAAGCGACATACGGAGAGCTAGAGAAGACCCAAAGATATATTATAAAGACAGATACAATGCCATTCAGAGAAAAGGTACAGATACGTAATTACACGGATAGAGACATAGGCACGCAGAGATATAATTTTTTATAGCAAGACACAGAGTATGAGATTCAATGACATCAAGGGTTACACGTAGAGATGCAGATAGAGACAACGGGAATGATAAATACAGATTGAGAGAACGAGAGAAACATTGCTGTACGGGTAAAGACAATGAAAGACAGACAGACGGATTTATTATAATTCTTGTGTGAATTTCCTGCTTTAGGCTAATGCCCGCTCAGCCCGCTGACTCGAGCGCTGGTGATGATGGTGGTGGAGGTGGTGACACAGAGGTGCAGGAAGACACAGACACAGAGAGACACTCAGAGACACACACAGACAGACAGACAGACAGACAGGCGGATATCAGGATTCATCCGTTTTTGTGTTTCTACATTGTAGCTCTGAGACAGAGAGAGAATGAGAAGTACAGATTTAGACCTAGAAAGAGACAGTGATGTACAGATAAACACAAGGAAAGACAGATACTGACAGACAGACAGACAGACAGACAGACAGACAGACAGACAGACAGACAGACAGACAGACAGACAGAGACAGATAGAAACGGAGTATTATAATTCGTGTGCGAATGTCTATAGCTACATGTATGTCCTTTGACACGGTGATGATTATAATAATAATGGTGGTCATATTAGAGGCAAAAGAAACAAATAGACAGAGAGACACACACAGTGCGAGACATAGGCCTATGCACTGTGCGATACCGTAGGCTATTACGGATATGAACAGATAGAGACATTCTAGGCTATAATAGTCTTGTCTTGTCGTGTCTTTAACCTTCCTGGATTCGAGGGTTGGTCGCTTCATGGACATACCTTCGCCACTTTCTCCTGTCCTCCGTCTCCTTCAATTTCAATTTCGATAATACAGTGCACTCGTACGGCTTTTCTTCGGTGTGTGTTTTTGAGTGTTATATTATTCTATAAAAGACATACATGTAGGTCATAATAGGCTATTCATCCTTGTTTGTGATTCTAGCTCTGTCCGGTGACACCGGTGGTGGTTTAGGTGGTAAAGATGGTGGTGTAGGTGGTAGTGGTGGTGTTGAGCGTAGAAGTACCGTCGTTCGTGGTAATGTTCTTCCGACTCCATTCAACCGTGTCTCGTTTCCACCTGCTGCTGCTGCAGTTGAAAAGAAAACAACAGTTGAAACAAAACAGGTCAACTTAACTATCAACATCAACTATCCTATTGTTATCTGTTTACTATTAAACACTTCATGTGTACGTCGCAATGTCTGTCTCTGTCTCTAGTTCTATCGCTGTCTGTCTTTCTTTCTTATAGTGTGTGTGCCTATCTCATTCACTCTCTTTCTGCATGTCTCTGTCACTTTCTCTGTTTGTCTGCCACTGTCTCTGTCTATGTCTGACTGTCTGTCTGTTTATATGTTTGTCTGTCTGTGTGTTTTGTCTGTATTTGGGCCCCCTGTCTGTCCGTCTGTCGCCGTTTGTCTGTCCGTCTGTCAGTTTTTCTGTGTGTGTGTATGTGTGTGTTTGTGTGTGTGTGTGTGTGTGTGTATGTGCGTGTGTCTGTCTGTCTCCATCTTTACATTTCTACGACTCTATTTCTCTTATTCTTTATCCGTCATTTACTGTACACGTCATCGTCATCGTCATCGTCATTTCAATGCTTATTTAATTCAATCTGTTTATTTATTTAAAAGGTGATGGTGGCTTACGAGGTTTTGCCTTGCGACCAAACGTAAGTATTGATAAAATTACAATCGACGACGATGATGATGGTTGGCGTTGTATTAGTGATAATAATAACGATAGCCTACTCGCCCTAATCATCATCATCATCATCGTTATTGGGATCATTATATTAACTGCTTATAATAAATATTCAATGGTTGTCTTTTTTTAATTCTGATGAAGATGATATTAAATTCAAGGATATACACAATGTATCTTCCTAACATTATACATGCTTCACCAATGCTATTAGTCACCATTATAATATTATTCTATAACGTTAATCGGCTTTCAATTATAAAACGTCATCGTCATTTTCTACTGTGAAGCAAGGCATTATAATAATATATTTAGCGCTCTTCTGGTGCAAATAATGGATAATGTTTCTTATTCAGATTTATTATAACAAGATGATAACGCTTAATCGAGGTGTATAAGAACGGATTCGATTTATTTCGACGTGGTTGACTTAATGGAGCGAAAGTCATTTGTTTTTTTTTTTACTTTTCAGCGAATACATACATAATAAAATTAGGACATTTCAAAGAGGTGTCTAAAGAATGGTTTCTGAGCGCTATCATTTATTCATTGCGATAACATGTGTAGCATGAATGGATCAGAGTTTGCTTTATGTGCAATCGTTATAGCGCCCCTTCAAGCTCTTCTACTCAGAGGCGCTCCCGAATGCAGAGCGAACACTGCATCGAAGTTTTACGCCGAAGCGCTGAGCAATTGTGAGTGAAGGACTTGCCCAAGGTCCTTACGCGGTGAGGTGGATTCGAACCTCGAACCTTTCGGTTCCAAGGCAACGACGCCACCACTGCACCACCACGCCCGACGAGTACGGAATGGTTATTAACTCTTTCCCGCCGGATCGGGTCGCGGGTGACCCGATAAACCCAATAGGTATATCGGAACAATTCAGGCGGGAATGAGTTAAGATCAGGGACGGATACTGAAACTTTTACCCTGGGTCTGGATTTTTTTTCGTATCCGTCAAAAAAATGATGACCTTTTTTAGCCATCCGGTCCAAAATTAATGTTCTCAAAGCTTATTGAAACCAAATGAATGGGGGGGGGGGCACGATACATGGCCATTTTTAAATAGGGAGGCATGGCCGGATTGCCCCCCCCCCTTGAATCAGCCCTTGACTAAGATAAGGAAAACATAGCTCTTATAGAGTTGTCTATAATATACAATATTATAAAAGAATAGCAAGGGACAGTGAAGAATAGACAACAGTAATCATAGAATAGTGTGCAATAATATTATTATTATAGAGTAACAGAATAGATGTGGAATAGAAATGATGTGGAGCATAGCATTACATGCACAGGCCAGTCAGGACAGACCAGTGGAGAGAGTCGGGGGGAGAGCGTGGGACACCTACGGGCATTGACCCAGGTTGTCCTTCATGTCTCTTTTTCACGATTTTCTTCAATTAGACAAGGTGGTCTAGGTGCTTCAAGATGTTAATGGTATGGAGCAGACCTGCTGACCGAACCGGTTGAGGCTGGGCAGCATGACGCGAGACAGACTCAGACAGAGAGTGGCGTCGGACTCTTACGGGCATTGAGCCCAATGATATTGATGATGATGAACAGAATAGAGCACAATGTGCGGATTCGACTAGATTTCTTAAAAATGGAGTAGAATAGGACAGAGTACAACGCAGAGAAAAGTAAAATGTACGAAATGATAGAATGAAATAGAACAGAGAATATAACAAAATAAAGTGGAATTAAATAATTGAAAAAGATACATGTGCATCAAAGTAAGGCATAAAACTGGTACAGAATAGAGTAGAATAATTATAACTATGGAATGAAGAATGGACTGGAACGCAATAGAACATACCGCACAACCCATAGAACAAAATAGAATGGAATAGAACATACTACTCATTCCATAGAAGATTCTAACTTGTTCCATTCGTTTCCGCTCAGGTACCAAGAAGTCCGTCCGAGAGACGTCTACGAGGATGCCACACTACACGGTACCTCAGAGTCACTCCCTGCCTTCTCCTCCCACCACACAAACGGAATAAAGCCGTCCATTGTTCATCCTCCCCATCCTCCACCAGCTCCTCCCGCTGCTCGCCCCATCTCTCTTCCTCCTCTCTATGATGAAGCTTTCCAATCGAACCCGGAGAAAATAGAGGAGGCTTCAGGTATGTGCGAGGAAAAGGCGCATCATAAAGTTCACATTCACATGTACATGCAAAACACATTCACCTACACAACATGTAGTGGTGGTGGTGTAGGAGGTATGTTCGGTGTCTTACGGCCGTAAGGGTTCGAATCCACCTCAAACCGCCGCTAAGTGAGTAGGGACCCTGTGCAACTCCTTCACTCGCAATTTGATCAAGCGCTTCGGCGTGAAACTGCAATTCAATGTCCGTGCTGTAGTCGGGAGCGCCTCTGAGCAGTAATGTCTTAAAGTGGCGCTGTAGCAAGTACTTTTCTATAATACTCGCACACTCACACACACGCACTTGTAAACATCTGTATTCATCCATTTGCCCATTATACATCTACGCATCAATTATATCCAAGCACCCGCGGTCCCACACACCCATCCTGAGCATCCTCCCATCCATCCAGCCAATCCCCCTCCATCCCTCTCCTTCTTTCCATTCGTAATGTATGACTAACTGTAGTGCTTGTGATTATCTTACAATAGACAGTGACACAGATTACGAGGAGTATGCCGAGACCGATGAAAAAGAGGACGACGTGAAGAGCAAAACATCGAATACACTTCAACACGATTCAACGAAACTCAACAACAAGTAAGTGGATACATTACAGTAGTGGGCATTTAGAATGGGTAGTTACTGTTGGCAGTTAAAATGGGCAGTTGATTTGGGCAGCTGAAAATGGGCAGCTATGCCCCACCAAATGGCAATCTATTTTCCTCCCATGTAACAATCAAATATTTGCACGCTTTGCCCCCCCCTCCATATGAGTTGGATGACTAAAAAAGGTCATCACAAATTTTGACGAATGAAAGTAAAAATTCCCTCCCCCAAAAAACCAAAGGACTGAAATCCTGGTGCCACCACTGAATGAGCAATTGATTTTGGCAGCCGATTTGGGTATTTAATTAAATTTGGCAGTTTGTGTGAGCAGTTGCTATCATCAAGGGCGAGCCCCGCTCCGGAGCGTAGCCGTCTCCACAATTCTCCGCCAACCATTACCGTACGGTCCTGCACACTTCTCCAAGCTGCGTTTAGTCCAAGGCCCAGCGGTCCAGTTGCTATGGGCAGCTGAATTGGGCAGTTCGAAATGAGCAGTTGGTTTTGGCAGCAGATTTGGGTATTCGAATTAGGCAGTTTGTATGGGCAGTTGCTGAATTGGGCAGTTTGTCCAATTGGGAAGTTGGTGTGAACAGCTGTTTGGGGCAGTTAGTAGAAATGGGAAATTGGTGTGAACAGCTGTTTTGGGCAGTAAATAAAATGGGGAAATTGGTGTGTGATCAGTTGTTTTTGGTAGTTGTTCGAAATGGGAAGTTGGTGATGACAGCTAGTGTATTCAGAAAAGTTTGATAACGGTTTTGTTTTGGCACGCCATTTGTTTGTAATACATTCTGTGTGTGATACTGAATATAAATGAAATTCAGGTCAAAATTAGGGTTCTCCATTTGCAATGTATTTGCAAACGAATTCTCTTCATACATGAAGTTATGCGTTTGGAGAGGGGTGCTAGGAATTTGCCCGGCTCGGACGTGTGCCAAACTATTTCAACCAGTGCGTGTTATATTCAGGATATACCCGAGTATAAGACGCGGATCTAAATCACCTGCCAAAAACCTTGCACTGACTTACACATAAAACAATTACTGTATATCATTTAAGAGTCACAATACGCAACAATAATTATAGTCTTGAGTGTTTAACGACCAGCTTCAAGTCATTCTCGGCTTGTTCCGGGCATGGGCGGAGTTTATCAGGGGCTAGGGGGGGCTAAGCCCCCCCAAGAATCCACCGACTTGAAAATGTATCAATAAGGACTCCCAAGGGCAAAAATAATGGCACGTGTTGGGACAAGAAAAGACCTAGTTGCTGGCACCAGCCATGGGCAGAGTTTGGTCTCAGCTCTTGGGGGTGTGGGTGGGGGAGGGGGGCTAAATCAATGTTCCGTCGTCAATTTCAAGTCAACTTCAAAACAGCAGGTCGTTTATAACGCTGGAATCAAAATGATGGACTTAGCCACCCGAAAATCGTTGGTAACACTGGAATAAATATGATGTTATTAGACACCCGAAAGTCGTTGATAATACTGGAATTAAAATGATGTCCTTAGACACCCAAAAATCGTTCAATCAAAACGATGACCTTAAACACCCGAAAATTCTTAATTCAAAATGATGTCTTTAGACACCCGAAAATCGTTGATAACTCTAAAATAGAAACGATTTCCGTTTACACCCGAAAACCGTTGAATCAAAATGATGGCCTTAGACACCCGAAAATCTTTGGTATCACTGAAATAAGTATGATGTTATTAGACACCCGAAAGTCGTTGATAATACTAAAATTAAAATGATGTTCTTAGACACCCGAAAATCCTTAAATCAAAATTATGTCCTTAGACACCCGAAAATCGTTGATAACTCTATAATAAAAACGATTTCGATATACACCCTCAAATCGTTGAATCCAAATGATGGCCTTAGACACCCGATAATCGATGGTAACACTGAAATAAGTATGACGTTATTAGACACCCGAAAGTGATTAATAATACTGGCATTAAAATGATGTTCTTATACACCCACAAATCGTTCAATCAAAATGATGACCCTAAACACCCGAATAATTCTTAAATCAAAATGATGTCCTTAGACACACGAAAATCTTTGATAACTCTATAATAAAAACGATTTCCATTAACACCCGAAAATCGTTGAATCCAAATGATGGCCTTAGACACCCGATAATCGTTGGTAACACTGAAACAAGTATGATGTTATTAGACACCCGAAAGTGATTAATAATACTGGAATTAAAATGATGTCTTTAGACACCCAAAAATCGTTGAATCAAACAGGTGTCCTTAAGCACCCTAATATCGTTGATAACCCTTAAATCAAAAGGATGTCCTTAGACACCCGAAACTTGTTGATAACTCTAGAATCACAACGATGTCCATAGACACACGCAAATCGATGAATCAAAATGATGGCCTTAGACACCCGCAAATCGTTGGTAACACTGGAATTAATATAATGATACTAGACACCCGAAAGTCGTTGATAATGCTGGAATTAAAATGATTGCCTTAGACACCCAAAAATCGTCGAATAAAAATTATGTCCTTAAACACCCGAAAATTGTTGAAAACTCTAGAACCAACAAGATGTTCATAGACACCCGAAATTCGTTGAATCAAAATGATGGCCTTAGACACCTGAAATTTGTTGAATCAAAATGATGGCCTTAGACACCCAAAAGTCGTTGATAATACTGGAAGTAAAATGATGTCCTTAGACACCCGAAAATCGTTGAATAAAAAAGATGTCCTTAGACACCTGAAATTCGTTGAATCAAAATGATGGCATTAGACACCCGAAATTTGTTGATAATACTGAAATTAAAATGATGTCCTTAGACACCCGAAAATTGTTGATAACACTTGAATTAAAACGATTTTCTCAGACACCCGAAAATCGTTGGTAACACTAGAATCAAAACGATGTCCTTAGACACCCGATAAAAGTGCTCATTAAGTGATGTACATAACCAAGTAAATTTCTTTCCAGGGTAACGGTCTCTGTTGTCACTGACCCTGGTCTAATCGGATCCATCCATCACTCGATCACTCAATAATCATAATAAGCAACTACATAGAAGTATTCCGAAAGTGCTGTTATACTTTTACAATAAAGTATTTATAACATGTATACTCCAGAGGAAATGGAATCAAGCAATAATGTTGCCTTTTCTTAAACCTATTAAAAATACTGCAGCTCCTGAACTACATTTTACCAGTCAAAATGCTTTGGGTTACTAGCCTACTTAGACTAGAGCTGAATGGCTTTTTACAGCGGTAGTCTGTAGAATGATTTCTGTCGTGTTTTGTTTTTTAAAGGTGTTTATGAATTAAATTATGAATTAAAATTTGCTTATAAGTTATACAGTGCTTGTCGACTAACTCCTGTCAAGTAAGGGCGATTAAAAGAGTACAAGGTCATGTCATGCTTAATAAATTCAGTACATTATCAATTACAATAATACTCCGAAATAGCAATTTCATGTCTCTAAAACAAAAATATTGTACTAGTGAAAATAATACTAATAAAAATAGTCATAATCATAATTATAATCAAAATCATAATCATCAAGATCGCCAAATAAATGTACCACACCATCGCTTGAAATCTTGTTACTTAGAACTAGCCAACCCGTAGTGCCAATACTCATTATTACTGAAAACTAAGTTTATGTATAAATCATTTTATTATAAATGAAGGTGTTCTAAAAATTTCGCTGGTTCTGGGGGAAGTGAAGAAGATACGGAGTGTTACCCGGGAGAAATTTTGTAGCCTGAGTCAATTAGTACGTTTAGGAAGAGTTACAGTCGTCGTCATCGTCGTCATCATCATCATCATCATCATCATCATCATCATCATCATCATCATCGTCGTCGTCGTCGTCGTCGTCGTCGTCGTCGTCGTCGCCGTCACCACCATCATCATCATCATCGTTCCCGTCGTCCTATTTTGTTTCTTCCTTCCTAACACCGCATAGGTCCAACAGTCCCAATTTCCACAGGCTCGTCAATCGTCATGCCAACAATAATTGTATGTGCATTTTAATTGCATTGAACGACTTTTTAACAGACGTGGATTTATCTAAAGAAATCATTAAAACAGAATTCGAAATAATTATTGAAATCCGTAATTTCTCTACAACTTTGTACACATTGATCCTATCATGTGATTGGTGGAGTTTTCTATAGGCGTGATTGGTTGCGCTAAAAATAGCTAATCAAGCTAGTTGGCTTTTACCAACTAATTATTCCTTCGAAAAAATCTTCTACATTAATTTTTCGTTGTAATGTATTTCGTAATTGGCGAAACGCTATACTGTGACGTATAAATAGAAGTAGATTTATACATTTTAAAGGTGTGAAATATTTAAATTTCGCTTGTCGATTTATTGCGTAAATTTAGTTAGCGTTTTGAATAATTGAACACATAAAATCAGATAAGATTAGATAAGATTATATTAGATTAGATTAGATTAAAGATTATTCTTCATTGTTTCATTTATGTTGAACTATTGATCTTATGCCAAGAATCAACGCATTCACTGATTGGTGATTTTTTTTAAGCACTGAATTTGTCTGGATCACTTGTAATCTGCAGAAACACCACACTGTAATTATAAATAGGCGTATGTTTTAACATTTTAAAGGTGTCTAAAATTCTTATTTCGCTTTTCGATTTATTGCGTAAATTTAGTTAGCGTTTGGAATCATAAGATTAGATTTAGATTAGATTAGATTAAAGATTATTCTTAATTGTTTCATTAATGTTGAAATTTTGATGTCATGCCCAAAATCAACGCATTCACTGATTGGTAAAAATATTTTTAAAATAATAGGTTTTTGTGTATTTTGTTTGTAGTCAGAAAACGGTGATTCCATTCATAGCGGAGGAAGCATGGAAAAAGTAAAAGCACTGATTCAGAATGCACCAGGCAAGTGGCTACAACATTACCTTTGTTCTTACCTTTTCGATCCTATAGTTACCTTCCCCGTCCTTTCTGTTCAATTCCCTAACCTTTGTTCCGCTTTCCTTACCTTTAAAACACCTTTTTTACCCATATATCTCACTTACATTAATTTTGTGCCTGTAATTCTTCTTATTATGACCCTTAACATTCCTCTCCCCGCACCTTGGCCTTTTCTGCCTTTACCTTCAAGCATCTTGTCCTTCTATTACCTTCATCAACAACCACATTTCAATCTCTTATTTTCTGTTACCTTCATTTCCTTTTACCTTTGACTGCCCAGACCATTACCTTACATTTCATTTTAATTCCCATTTTGTGTATATCATTGACACCTCTTTTTATGTTTGTACCGCTCAAATAAGTAGTCTGGTCCGAAATTGCCTATGACTTAAGTTCAGAAAAACTTTTAATTCCCTTAACTTCACCTTCCGTTTCCTCTGCGGACTTCCGTAACATTTAGCTTCCATTACCATTCGCATTACTTTCTTTACTTAACATTCCATTACCATGCTTACCCAAGCTTTTGCCTTACCACCAATATTACCTTCCATTGTCTTTACCTTTCTATGTCTCTCACACTCTTGCCGTCTCTTCATTTACCTCTGCGTCTCTTTGCCTTTTATCTGCATTACCTTTGTATTCCCTTCCATCACCGTTTTCTTCCCTTCCTATCCTTTTACCTTCTTTTGACTCTTACCGATTATGTTTTAAATTAAGCTGGACGGTCGAGGCATTTTTTTTCACCATTCGGCGGAATATTTATAGCAAATTAAATAAACATTTAAAAGGTGTCCAAATTTCAATAAATACGTTGTGCAAAGTTAGGCAGCGTACATGCACTTCTTCTTCTCTTGCACTTTAAACGTTGGCTACCGTTCCATTCCATTTACCTTTACCGTTACCTGACCAAATCACGATATCTTTGTTGCAGACGATGCACGAAAAGAATCGAAACTTGCAAAGATTCTGACGTTTGGAAAGAAACTTGGAAACAAGACGAAAAATCTTTTTCAATCGGTTGACCTTAACAACACACATACAACAGGAACAGAACAGCATGTCGGTGAGGAGCTATATAAAGACAAGAACACACACACAGACACTCATGCAGACACACGCACGCCACTGTATGATTAACTTACCTATGAGATAAATAAATAAATAAAATTTCGATCACAGGAGTATTAGTATTGGTATTGGTAGCCCTATTTTATTGGTATTGGTATTCGTATTGTACTGGTATTTGTACTCATGCATTGGTATTGATATAAGTATTGGTATTTGTATTTTATTTGTATTGATATTGATATTAGTATTGGTATTGGTGTTTGTATTTGTGTTGGTATAAGTATTGATATTGGTATAAGTGTTAGTTTTAGGAAAGTATTAGTATTGATAAATTTGTTATTGGTTATTAGTGTTGGTATTACTAGTATTCCTATAATTAATTAAAATTATAATATAGTATGTGTTATCGTTTTTGCTGTCGATATTCTCATCACCATCGTCATCATTCTCATCATTATTGATTTTATAAATAAAATTATTCATTGTCATCATTGTGATTTTGGAACTGGATAATGTCAAGGTATCTGAAGTGTGAAGGTAAATCTGTTGGTTATAAAATAGGACCACTTGTTTTAAAGGTGTCTTTAAATACCATAGTTCCTTAGACGATAACATTATTTTGGATTGATATATTTTTAATAACTAATGTTGTTACATTTAATTTCCTTTAAACGTGCATATTAATTTTTGTAAATAAAATAAAATAAATTCTAAAAAGTAATTCCCTGGACTTTTAAAAGAAAATTTAAGAACTGCATACACCAGAAATTTTAATTGACCAAAATTTCTTACTTTTTTTCAACACTTTCTTTCCAAAAAATAGTTCGTCTCAACTCCCTCCAAAACAACTGAAGACCTTTTTGTCCAGAAACTTTGATAACTATTTGTAGTCCTTGTCCGAAATTTTCTAAGAAATGTGCGAGTTTCCACAAAAAATGTCTTCTCCAAGTCGTTGTGTACAGATGAATAGGCGCTAAAAGATATATATATTATATTAATAACTATTTTAAAGGTGTCTTAAATTATTTTTCCCAAAGGATACGTGAGCATACGTTCCGAGGAGTTTACTGGTGATCGATGGTTTCGTCGTTTCTGTCGCATTGAGCATGGACATCTGAACTGCTACACTGATCAACAATCAACGGATGTCCGTCCAGAGTTCAGCATTGACCTTAGAGGAGCGCAACTCAAACCATCGGATGATGAGACAAATGAATTGAAGATAAAGTTGGTCAAAGATGGAAAGGAACACTGTCTTAAGGTGAGGAAATGAAAATATTAACAGTGAGAAAGGCGAATATTAATATTCCAAAGTTTAACGTCATCCTATGGCAACAAAGGCCGTTGACGACAATACAATATAAGTGTACAGAGCAGTAAACAAAAACCAAAAAAACTTATGTAGCCTCCAAACTACACCAACGAGGTGTCTAAACGGAGCTGTACAATCTCAATTACATGCAATTTTTAGACAACACAAAGTAGTTCATCGGACACTCGTTCAGGTTTACACATTATGAAAAAAAATGACCTTAATCCAAACATTAGATATTATAATTGTACATTGATTGTCTCATACAACTAATTACGTTAGTGACTCTAGTAAACAGTTCCTGTTACAAAAGTTCAATATGTAAGTGCATCAATAATAATAATAATGTATTGTTTATTGTACAAAAGAAACATGCACCATTAAATTTTAAAACATCAATCAAATATTTATAAATCTGACCAAGATACAAATACCATCTACAACAAGGACGCAAATGGTTTCTTCACAAAATCCGACTTTAGTTATAAGTTTAATCAACCGATACACTTGATTTTGATATAAATTGACAGTCAAGAAAGTTTTAACAGAAATTTCATCTTTATTTATTTGACATGTATTTCTTAATGAATTCGAAATATTTTCTTTTTTAATACTTTATAAATAAATTATTGCTATTTATAAAATATTACTTTAGAAATTAGTATTAAATTTATAAAATAATTAAACTTAAGATGAGTGCCTATATAAAAAGTTATATCTTTTAAATACGGGTGTCTATTTCGGTCATTCATTCATTCAAGTTGCCTTAGGGTGAGGAAGGGGTTAACATTGCACGTTGGGCTGGGTCGGAAAAGAGATGGAAATTTGATGGTGTTTGATGTCAGGCTCGACACGGTAATTTCTGGTAATGCAAAGTAAACCAAGTTAACAAAACGTTTTTATTCTATTGCATAGCTTGGCTAACCAATGTACAGAGCGGGCAAAAATATCCCACAAAGTTTTTGGTCACTATCTTGGCCGCATGTAAGTTTTACTGGCTTAAATTTAATTCATATCTAGGTAAAAACAGCCATACTTCAATACAACCTTTCAAAAACAGACAAAAATCTATATTATTTCTAGTGAATTCACGCTCTGTTTTTTGACGGT
Organism: Lumbricus rubellus; assembly: GCA_945859605.1. Classification (NCBI taxonomy): domain Eukaryota; kingdom Metazoa; phylum Annelida; class Clitellata; order Crassiclitellata; family Lumbricidae; genus Lumbricus; species Lumbricus rubellus. The sequence goes on from OX243821.1 coordinate 34,195,072, forward strand.
CCAAAACATGACGCAAAAAAACCAAAAAGTAACAAGAAACGATTTTATTAAGTGACATCTCAAATAATTATTGTTATCAATTAAGCAAGATGCTGACACAAACTTTTGGTCGCATCTTTGTGCCCATAATGAACAGTAAAAATGGAGTCTTACATTAAACACCCATTTTATTGAGCCGTGAGCGATATTAGACGGTATCATATTGGATTATTGTAACCATAGAGATGTATTATCTATATATATAAAAATGTAACCGCGTTTGGCACCTGACGCAAGATCTCCGAACTTTCTTCATTGATTGCTTTGGAAACTTCACCAAAACGTTTAGTTCCAACACGGCCGGGTTGTGAGAATGATTTTTGGGAAAAAGCGCAATCTTTTAAGCTAAAAAAGCAACTTTGCAAATTCCGCCGTTTTCAACACATAGCCTACGCCCGTCAATAAGCCTTTCATACCAATTCAGGCATGTTTGTTCCGTAAATTTCTTTAGCGCATTTCATTACGGCCTTCGCATTTACGGCCTTCTTGCTCAAGCGTTTCATGGCGTGATCCGCGTGGCCATCACGGAGGGGGAGGGGAGGGGGAGAGGGGGGGAGGGGAGGGGGACGGGGGAGGGGGAGGGGGAGGGGTAGGGGAGGGGAAGTCTTTTTTGCCACAGCAAAGCGTGGCTGGGTACAGCTAGTAATAAATATAACCCTAGAGGTAATATCACACCGCCATAATTATTGGTGTTGCTGCCTAATAGAAGAGCCGACCAATCACAGGTGATTTCTTGTGCCGACCAATCACAGGCGATTTCTTGTGCCGACCAATCACAGGCGATTTCTTGTGCCGACCAATCACAGGTGATTTATTGTGCCGACCAATAACAGTTTTACAACTTCGATCAGCTGCCAGCTGGAAATGTAAATAATTTTAAAACGAGAAATCGCATTTGATTGGTCGACAAACGAAATCGCCTGTGATTGGTCGGCATAAGAAATCGCCTGTGATTGGTCGGCATAAGAAATCGCCTGGGATTGGTTGTTTGCACAGAGTGACGTCACTGGCGTGATTACCGTTAATATAATATAAGGTCGTTGATGACTTCCATTTTTTATGCAGCGGAGATAGGCAATACTCTCTCTATATAATATAGTGTAACATGTCCTTGTGCAGTCGACTTGATGTAAGGCAACGAAGAAAAAATCAGTAATATTGGTAGATAAATTTTTATATAGATCCGTTAAAACTATTTAAAAGGTGTCTACTCAGTTTGAATTATGTTTGAAGAAATTGACTACCCAACGGCGATCCACGATCCACACTATTCATATATAATCGCGAGAAAACATTTAAAAGGTGTCTATGTGTGATGATATCTCAATGTTCCAATAATTGCAGATGACGGACACTATGCAACATGGTCAGTGGCTTGTGTCTCTTATCACCGTCAGTGGCTACGGAGACCTTCTTGGAGACAAACTTCGAAAGCCGAAGGTTGAAATCTACGAACAACCAAATCTTTACGAGGAGCCATTTCTCTGTAAGTGAAAGAATCTTTCTGCTCAGATATCGCAAATTGTTGAATGTTTTTATGTTTATCCGTTCGTTCGTCTTTCCTTTGTCAATCAATCGATCGATCAATCAATCAATTAATCAATCAAAAGCATTTAGTCGATAAAATTATCAGTCAGTCAATCAATCCGTCTACTCAACCATCCATCCAGTGACCCATCCATGTATCAATCAATTAAACAATCAATAATTCATTCAATCCATTCATCCGCCCATCCACCCATCCATCCATCCATGCATACATCCGAACCACCCACACATCCACCAACCAAGCCACCCTACAATATTATATTTCCTGAGCCCACCTAAACTAACCATTACCAAGGATGACCATATTTCATCTTTCCTTATCCTACCCGGTGCATTATTTCTTAAATAATTTATTTCGCATTACGTGCAGTAATTTCCGGTGCAACAGTGGACGACACAAACGCAGACGACGAAGAACCGCCTCCGTTACCAACCGCCTCTCCTCCAGCTTCTCCAATGCCAGAAATTCACGAGAAATCTTCTCGTTGTTTGCAGAAGAACCCTGATCCTGAGGGAATCTATCTTCAGCCATCGCAGTGGTTGCAGGATGTTGAAGAGCTGAAGAGGAATAAGTAAGTCGCAGTTTTTAATTTTCTTTTTATGACACCTGAAAAACGCTTTAAACTACGCTATGTAAATAAATAGACGAATTAAAGTCCAATGACATTTAGACACTTTTAAAAGCAATAATTCTTTGCTATTTAAGTGTGAAACTACATTGTCGCAGTAATTCGTTAGCTCTAGCTATGTTAAGATGTACTTGATTTAAAACCTCACAAACAGCTTTAAAAATCCGTCAAGCTTGCCGATCAGAATGTGATAATAATTTATCAAGTTATATAACCATTTGAACATAGTGTCACTGACCGATAGTACAGGTATTTTTAATGACCGTAGCTGTATTAATTATAGGAATAACAAAGGATACAGTTTTGATTCCATGTCTTCCTATTTAAAACACCCGACAAAAGTTTGTAATGGATTTTATATAAATGTGGAACAGCTGTTAGATTAAAATAACATTAGAATCTGCTAAAGACCATCTCTTTAGGCCATTTAAGTTTGAGACTACACGTTTATAATTATACAATTTATTTATTTATCGCATTTGCCAAAATCTCCCTTCAAGCTTTTCAGTCAGTGGCGCTCCAGACTCCAGAGCGGACACTGCATTGGAGTTTCGCGCCGAGGCGCTGAGCAATAATTATGAGTGAAGGACTTGTCCAAAGTCCCTATACACGGCGACTTGAGATGGATTCGAACCTGGAGCCCAAACTCTGTAGATAGATATATTCTGAATAATTTTTTATGTAACGATTTCGTTAAATCTCTCAAATGATCCAATGTTAGCAGGCTCTTTTTTATGCCAAAAAACCCCAACAAAATGCATTGCAAAAATGCTGTTTTAACGTTACCTATGACCAAAGACTGTTCAAGGCTTCTTTTTCACTTTCAAAATGGAATAAAATTCTATATACATGGTTACACACGTTTTACGGAACTCTCAAACTTGAGGTTATCACAGACACCTCCATAATGATATATTCATAGGCTATATAAGTGTACAGCGACCAGTTTTGACATTGTCGTGTCTTTCTTTAAGTGTTGTGCACACCTTTAATACGTTATTAGTGTAAGTTATATAAAGGAAAATACACTTTAACAGTAATGCTTTCATTCCATAACATAACACTATGCATTACTCTAAAGTTGAAAACAAATCATGCATTTCAACGTGCCCTTTAGATCCGCCACTGGTTGGCAGTTGCACTCTGCCAGTGCCAGTCCCAAGCCTAGAAATGAAAGAGGGCGTCGTTATAATGGTCTTTTGTTACAACACAGTGATGTTAAACTACAAATTCACACACAACGTGCCTTCTATCATCGTTTCTATATATCTTTGTGTACAGCAACCTCACATACTGACTATTCATGAGGAAAAAGAAATGACTTTAAAGAACGAGGCACTAATGTGGAAAAACAACTAATTATTGATTTTGAGTGTTAGAGCGGGTGGAAGACCAAATGGATGGACCAATCACAACACAGGAATAGTCCTAGCATTGAATAGTTTTTGAATATGCGAATAATTTGTTTCCGCTGTGTTTTTAAACTCATGCAGAAAGAAGGTTCTTTTGCACACCTCAAAAATGTGATAAAATCAGGATATATATAAGTACAGTTATACATGCATACTATATCATATTATTACTGTAATAAGCCAAGCAACGGCCTCTGTAACAGTTGTCATAGACCCCGGTCAAATCGGATCCATCCATTTTGACTGATTCGCGATGTCTTTACAAAATACCCCTTTAAACGTGGTCAATGCATGATAATATGAATGAATAATACGCGTTATATACAATTTGATTGTCATAAAAGTTCACAAGACGTATACCACAGTACTGTCACACTAACTGTTCTGTAGTGCCGTGACATTAAAAAAGAATTCAGTTATATAATTATAAATGCATATTTTTGTTCTTCTATCCGTCTATCCATGATTTATCATTCTTGATTGACAGCCTGCTCAAGTCCACGAGGAATGTGCCTACATCAATCGAGATTTCGTTCGACAAGCGCTAAACTCACGAGGTATGAATTGACTGTTTATAGAAATTATGTTGATTTAGAATTAAATGAATTATTCGATTATTATAAATCCATGAATTAATTTATTGAATTGACGATGAATTTTTTTAAATTAACCTATTATGGAATGAACGAATTACTATTAATTAATGATGCATTGAATTCGTCATTTTGAATTTAAATAACGAATGAATGAATGAATGAATGATTGGATGGACGAATTTCCTTATTTATTTATCAATTCATATTAATAAGTAACATAGTTAACGAATTAAGCTACCAATTAACATTGTTTTTTAAAGTTATTTGACGAAAAAATTAATGATTATAATTCGTTTATCGATTTTGCAATGTGTCTGTTTCAGGAAACAAAGACAATCAAACGGAAAGAGGGTGAGTTGCTCGGATGACTACAATGATGATGAGAATGATGATGACGACGAATTCGACTACAATTATGATTATCAAAGTTCTTATGTTGTTGTTGTTGGTTGTGGCTGTGATATTGATGATTACTATGAAATTAGGTCCTTGACCAGATGACGATGGCTCTGGTAGCTGTATAGAAAATAGTTATGATAACATATAATAAAAGATTCAGTGTACCTGATAGATAGGTAGTTCAACGACAACTTAAGACAGCTGCAGAGGTATATAAGAGCTCTTATGCTTCTAGCTTGCACACCTGTTATTTTGTTGTAAGGATGACTATATAAATAGGTGGCAGCAAATTAGTAATAATGTCTTCAGGATATCCATTTTTAGGTAATATAAATCCAGCAGTTCTTATCCCAACCTCACATCCATTGGAACAGACGATAAAACAAAAGATGGATCAAATCTTTAAGAATTTCTTGCACACCTGTTATTTTTTGCTAACCATGACTATATAAGATGGTGACACCAAAGTGGTATTGCATTAACGTCTCGACTCTTTCCGTTATAAAGGTCAATTAACTCCAGCAGTTCTTATCCCAACCTCTCATCCATTGGAATAAACGATGAATCAAAAGATGGATCAAATCGCATGGAATCCCAACGTGGAGAAGCAGGATCTGGAGCAGGAAACGATTCCATTGGTGGAAGAACAAGTGGAAAATTTCGTCCGTTTTCAGCTTTGGTTGAATCGCTAGAAAACCTGACAGATGACAATTCGGAGAGAAGTGGAAGAAAGAATTGTCGTGGTGTAGGTGGAGTGACTAAGGTTGGTTTAGTTAGTTGTTTTTTGACAACACTGTGTCATATCACGTTTAATTGATTATTGATTTAAACACCTCTAATACATGTTATTTTAAGTCTATATGTAAGGTATGATGCTCAATGACACTGTGAGTGTGACATATCATGTGTACAGTTATTGAATCTATATTGATCTTTAACACCTCTATTAAAAATTCTCTTCGGCTGTACAAGCTACATGTTCAGGTTTGGTCCACGACATTGTGTCATATCGCGGGTAATTGAATCTATAGATTTATTTATACACCTTTATTACAAGCCATTCTTAAGCCATTCTGGATAAACGAGGTGATCAACGCCAATGATATTTTGCTACCGTACAGTGTAGTTAAAACGAAGCCATTGAATTTTCATCTATTTATATCAAATTGCATCTGATTCGAAATCTTATAAAATTCAGCTGCTGCTTGAATCCTGGCAGTGCCAGTCCCATGTCTGATGAAAAGAGGAGGGCGACACTAATCGTTGTTGATATGACACAGTGTCATCAAACAGCAGCTAAATTGCGTTGCTCTACAAAGACATTTTTTGTTTGAATTTTTTAGTTCCTTATCAAATCTGTCCTTTTTGCCGCGCTAGAATATGAAGCGCTTCTGAGTAATCTCTTTGACGAAGGGCTATATAAATTCTGGAACGAACGAATGAATAAACGAACGAACGAAAGAAAAAACGAACGAACGAACGAACGAACGAATGAATGAATGAACGAACGAATGAACAAATGAATGAATGGATGAATGAATGAATGAATGAATGAATGAATGAATGAATGAATGAATGAATGAATGAATTATATTACAGTGGCATCGTACGTTTGCCTGGGAAATTTCTCGCGTTATACACCTTTTTAACGGATTCTCAATGCTATTATTTTACATTAAATGTTCATTTCAGCCATCTTATCCATGGTATGCACATGTATATTGTTCAGTTCACACGACCGAGTTTGACTCTGGTACAGTAGTCTGTCACCTAAAAGAGGGTAGCATTATTTTAAAATGGATTATAGTTTATATATTTAATTTATTATTGCATCAGTGTGGTCCATGGTGTATTGAGTACAGGGTGTTCCATGTTGATTACACAGGGTTCAAGTCTTTCGTTTGATCGAGGAGCGATTGGTTTAGGATTAAATCAACCGTGGAAGAAACAGGATGAACAAGGTACAGACTCTAGAGAAATATCCTTCTTCATTTTATGCGCTATTAACAGGTCTTCGAGAAATAGCTTTGTTTTCCCTGTTTCATATTTTTTGGGCTATCTTATATCGAAGCATTGCTCATTAAGCTTAGCGGAGGGCCCAAGCTTATTCACAAGCGCAGCTGTTAAGTGGTGCTGAGTTATATTTGACTGAGACAGAGATATTTATAAACAGAGAGAAAGACAGACATAGTCACAGAGGGACAGAAAAAGACACGGAAAGACAGAAAACTCAGAAATGACAAAGACAGACAAAGAGTGAGACAGAAAAAACAGAGACAGATAGGCAGTCAAACAAAAAGACAGACAGAGGAAGAGATACTGTAGACAGATAAGCAGACATACAGAAAGTCAGAAAAAGACAAATAGACACACATACAAAGAAGAGACAGACAGCTTTTTTTCTTAAATATCATTTTCGCTGCTCTTGTTTTTCTTTTCCCTCCTGAGAAGTCCGCAGCCTCCATTAAAGTCACGTGTTATGTCTGGTTTGATTGACAGGCTGGCCAAAGAGAACGCAATCCAATACGAAAATGTACGTATAAGCAATATTTAGCATTTAAATAATAATTAAATGATCACTTAGCAGCTGTTTTAAATTTCTAGTATTTGCAGACATACGAGGAAAATTGTCAGTCAACCAATAAAATTATTGATAATTTTCGTTTATTTAACAATCCGACCTTCCGCAATGGGTGACAGTTCAGTTGTGCAGTTATCTTAATTAGCGTCAATCCTAACTTCTAACAGCCTGCAATACAGTAGCTGCCAACAAGGTACATTAATCAGTCCACTATATGATGACGATGATGATGATGATGACGACGACGACTAGGTTACGATGATGGCGAATATGATGATGACTACGACTATGATGATGAATGATGATACTGATTCCGATTGCAAAAATGACAACGACGACGATGGTGATGTTATTGTTGTTGTGTACAGTATGTGGGATGAGTTGATGAGAAGCAGTCGAAGTCGAACAAGCGGCAGCGAATCAAGTGATGATCTAAACAACAAAAAGATGGTTTTGAATCTCGTTCAGGTCTCTACAATAATATACACTTTTGCACCTACCAGTCAAAACAATATTTCTCCCACATCATATTCTATTTTATATAGCATTTGATGAAACAGTTTTTAGGGTGTGTAACGTAACCGCTTTAATCATCGATCTGTCGTAGTTAATTTCGCTTTAATTCCATAATGTCCCACTGTCATGAAAATTATAGCACTCAGTAAGAACGTTTTGAAGGTGTCTAACACAACTGCTCACAATCTAAATTTAAAACCTACACTTGATGATTTAATTTATATCACGTGTTATATTTCATATTTATATAATTCTTGATAAATCAGTTTTTATAGCACATCCGCTATAGCAATTCTTCAACTTCCTAAAATTCCACGCTCATGATTATTATAGCACTCGGTAACAACGTTTTAAAGGTGTGTAACGCAACCGCTTCAACCATCTAACTATCACTCTGTCATAACTAATATCACTACAACAACTAACATTACAACTCTAAGTTACTTACACGCTAACTTACTTACTTACTCCAGTTATTGCTGCTACTACTACCACTACTTCCGTATTTGCTGCTATTACTTTACCACCATTAGTAATAATCGTAGTAATTAACTTTTCATCACTAGTATAAAACTCATTCTGGTTCACATTATTTTGTTGTTGATATTTTGGTTTTCAGATGTTTGAAAAGAAGGTGTGACCCCATGACCTGTACAATTGATGACGTCTTTTCAACCAAATTATAAGAACTGCAGATCTAAAATTTTATATGCTTCGCAAACGGAACTTTTATTAATTAATTATGTCAAATTAATAATTGGAATTAATTAAATGACTTTCTGTTTTAAATGACAATATTACTATTTTGTTGAATGTGAGTAAAATCTCTTTAAACGGTCTTAATAATGGTATCAATTATTAAATATAACCGCGCCCCACAATAATTATGTACATGGAGTAGTAAAGCCAAACGGTTAGTGTCAAAATTTTTGTGTCTTGCAGACCTGCGTTTTCAGCATCATGCTTGGGTGTTAAATAAACATATTAAAAGAAGATACTGACATTCGAGAGAAAGAGTTAGAGGAAGATATTAAGAATAGGATGTAGGCCTACGCAGAATGTCAATAACACGGAACTACGTACATGTAGATGCATTATAATATACATGTATCTAAAAGAGAACAGATGCAGAAGGTTATCCGAATGAAGATTTGATTGTTTGTTATAAAAAAAAATTCTGCATGACGAGCGAAGACAGGAAAATCAAGACATTAATGTTCGGAATGACGGATGGATGGATCGAACAATATTACTGATGCTGAGTAAAGGCAAGATGAGGCGGAGAAGGAGGTGGGAGGATATTAAATAGAGTATTGAAGATGAGGTTTTGAGGAATACTATTATTCGAAAGAAGATGATGTTGATTTATCGAGGTGAGCAGGATTTTCCATCTTTTGCTTGCGTCAAAATGTTATAACAAACTTTTACTCCGTTAATAAGGTGTCTAAAAATCATTGGTCAATTGACTCTATTAATTTTGGTTAGCGAAATAAATGCCAACATAAAACACCTTTTTCACGTTTTTCAACAAAGCTATATAATCCATATTTTAGTTGTTTTTGTGACTGGGAACGATTGTTCGTCTAATTTCAGGCATCTACATAACAATTCACAATAATTATTTTGATGTCAGCACAGCCTAGTAAACAAATGGGCGTCCAGGCATTTCTTTTTTACACTTTAAACAATGCGTTAAATCATCAACGGCGTCGTTGAACTCTGCACAGTGGCTCAAGTGATTGGGTGAGCAGTGGGAACGCCGATTGGGTGAGCAGTGGGAACGCCGATTTTGTGAGCAGTGGGAACGCCGATTGGGTGAGCAGTGGGAACGCCGATTGGGTGAGCAGTGGGAACGCCGATTGGGTGAGCAGTGGGAACGCCGATTGGGTGAGCAGTGGGAACGCCGATTGGGTGAGCAGTGGGAACGCCAATTGGCTGACTATAGAGGGTACTTCCAGCCTCTAACACTCGGGCGATGACCAGCATACAAAACAATTAACGGACAGGCACCAAAAACTAACGGAGACCAACATGCGAGTTAATGATAAACCACCCATAACACCGACCGCATCACCGTCAGCCTATCCCATACCAAGACGATGTAGGGGGTCCACAGTGGCTCCATGATATCGATGAGCTCAAGCGGAATTAGAGCAGAAAGCCAATACACTCTGTTGTATGTAATGATTTAACACACCTTAAAAACATGTATATACGACTCTATATAAAGATTAGACATTTAATGGATTTTATTATATGGATACCTGTATCCTGTCAATTTAATTTTGCGACTCTAAGTTTTAATTCTAATATCTTAAAGCAGATCATGGCTGAGAAGTTATATGAAACTACAATCTCTTAGCAAAACAGGAATTTCACTTTCCAAGGCAACGACGCCACCACTACACCACCCCATTAAATGTACATGTACCTGATAGTGTGAGTCTATCAGTTTTCGTGGATTCGAACCCGCAACCCTCCGGCTGCATGGCAACGAACATAATTATAACCATCGCCAGCACCTCCACCACCACCAACATCACCACCATAGCAAACGAAAATTCCATTTAATTTATTCACTGATCAGTCTATTTGCACACCTTTAGGAATAATTTCAAAATGTTATTAATAACTAGAATTACCAAACATTTTATTGCAATATATTCGTTTCCTTCAAAAGTTCCTAGTGAAGGCTCTCCGGTTTACACACCTTTAGGTAAATTTACCTAAAGCTCCAAATAAGGTCAATGCAATTTTTTTAAATCAGTCAGCTTTTTTCCTTCATGCTTTTGTCTTATTTCTCAACCACCACCAACAACAACAACAATACCCCACCACCACAAACATCATAACAAGCGAAAAGTGCATAAATAATAATTAATTTCGTTCAGTTCTCAGTCTACTTACATATTTATCTTTTACATATTTATCTTTTCAAATTTCTAACAATGTGACAAATAAAACAGCAATAAAACTTAAACTACAAAACATTACACACCTTTTAGACGCTGAGTAAACCGCTATAAATGCTGCCAAACACCACATATTTTTCAGTAAGGCACTCATGATCGTCTTCAGTTAACTAGTGTAGGTTCTCCCGTGACGGGTCCACCATCAATAAGACACCTTTTTAGTTTTTAGACGATATATAAACCGCTATAAATTCTGTCTCTTATTGAAATGGCATAGTTATCTTCTAAATGATTTAGCTAGTGAAGGTTCTCCTCTTACACCGAGCCACGTCTTATAAATTGGAATCGGTTGTGCTTGTGGTGGCTTCCTCCCTCACACCGTTCCTTCCCAACAGCGGTACAGTTGGTGACTCGCGACTTTTGGGCGACTTTATAACGTGATTTCGCGTTGTCCGTCTTTGTCCACTATATTATGAGAACAAAGATATCGACGGATGACCACAGAATATGGCCAGTACGAATGCTTACCTATCTGTCTGCGTATCTATGTGTCAATGTCAAATTGTCAATGTCTCTCTGTTTGTCTTGCTGTCTGTCTGTTTTTCTTTTCGTCTCCTGTGTTTGATGCTGTTTTTTTTATTGTTTCGCCGTCTGTGTATATTCTGTTTGCTGATCGGTCTGTCTGTATACATGTATATGCGTAATTATCTCCTCTCTAAGTCTGTACATCATCATAATCACCATCATCACCATCATCATCATCATCATCATCATCATCATCATCATCATCATCATCATCATCATCATCATCATCATCGTCAAAAAAACCCATCGTCGTCGTCAAGTTACGGAGTATTTCCCTTTTTGTTTTGTTATCATCACACGATATTGGTTTTTTAGATGTTAATAATTTTGGTTAAATCACCAAGTCTTTTTTTATAGGCTACCTTAATATTTTAATAAGTTACGGGTATGCTGTTCTAAAAGTTGTTTCACCGAGTTTCAGTTTGGTATAAAACTTCTGAATGCTGAACAACATCGTATGAACTGAGTTCACGTCGTCTTACGCCAAGGCTATGAAAATAATGTCGCTAGCACTTAACGCCCATTGGAGGAGCATTAACCCTCGGGCTACCATGGGGGGGGGGGGGGGGGGGTGGTATCCACCCCCCCCCCCTAGGTTTTTCCCAAATCAAACTTTTTTCGTTAGGAAAATTTTTTGACGTTTTAGGTAGCTGTAGAGGATTCATTTGCACACATTTTGAGCTAAAATGTGTGATGACATACCATACCATTCAAAAGTTATACCCGATATACCCGAGGCACCAGGGGGGTGGATACCACCCCTCCCTTAGATTATCGGCTGTATCTTATCCGTCCTTTGACATGAAGAGACACCAATTACACCATTCTGTAGAGGGAATGTGGGGCTACATTTCCATGCTCAGAGAGTTGTCTTTGGACAACCGGAAGTGCCCAAAATAAATTTTAATGTGTGAAATTGTTGGGTGTTTTTACAACGCAAACAGATAAGTCTGCGTAAACGTTTTTCAGCATGTTTTACAGGTTTTTTCTCTTTTTATTGTAACTAAAACAAACTTATTACTAGTTTTTATAGTTGAATATTGGACTTTATTATATGTAAACTATTTTAATTAAATAAATTATGTTAAAAACACACAGAATCTAATATTTTGCTTATGCGAAAGTATACATTTTGTGGAATCGACGGGTGCCTACGGTAAAAAATTTATAACTTTGGGGTGCTTTCATATATTTTAAACCTAAATAAACCATTTTGTGCAGAAATGAATGCTGAATCCATAGGTGTATTACAAGTTATGATATCTCAAACCAAGCCCAAAATCCAGGGGCGGGGTGGTAACCACCCCCCACCCCTTGGTAGTCAGTGTTACAAAAAAAGCTTGGTAGCCTGAGGGTTAAATGTAATACTTTTTAAATAATTTCTTTAAATTAAATTACTGTAACGGAAACCCTTCTGTGTTCCAGGAATCGGTGCTCTAGCAGCAAAACCTTTGAATTCTACAGCTTTGCAGGATGTCGATGGTAGAATCTTGACAACGTGGGATTAGTATAAATAAAGCTCGCGCAGAGCCCCATTTATACTAATTTCCGTGAAGACTTAAGACCGGGGGACCTTACGACTTAAACCTTATTTGACTCTAGTCGGAATTAAGTCCGGAGACTGATACACTTGGCACCACTAGTAACGCAAATTAATGTCCGTCGCATACAAAGTGTTGATCGTAGTTCCATTCACACGAACTGCAACGATACGAGTATCTTTGGTAGAGCCAGTCTCATTTTCTAAAAATGATAACGAAATGCTAAACATCTTTGTTTCGAAAAGCACAAAAGCAACACACCTTTTTAACATTGTACATTTAATTTATATAAACAGGTGATGAAGAAAAGTTATTATATTTTTCCGCGGATGTTAGGCCTACATGTGTCTTTTACCCGCAATTGAAATTTAGAATGATGACTACAAATGAACCAACAGTGAAAAATTATAATAATTTATTCGATTAGATAACACGACGGTTTAATGCTGAACCGTTTCTTCTCTGTGTTTGGTCAAACGACCTGGACAAATATTGCCTTCCATTAACTATTATTATAATATTATGCGACACATCCCACGTCAGTTTATTTCATGAACGCTCGAGTCAGTTTCAAGCATGCGGCGTCTATTTTGACCTGTGTGCGAAAACATATTACAAAAGTCCGTAACATAACCATCACCACCACCACCACCACCACCACCACCACCACCACCACCACCACCACCACCACCACCACCACCACCACCACCACCACCAACACCACCACCACCACCACCACCACCACCACCACCAACACCACCACCACCACCACCAACACCACCACCAACACCACCACCAACACCACCACCACCACCACCAAACACGGCAATTAAATATACACTGTGTCCTGGTAAAAAGTAGACCCCACAACAAAGTGTCATAACTCGGTCAAAACGTTTGGGATTTGTCTGAAATTTCAAACACAGCAACAGCGGCCATATTTACACGAGATTCTAAAACCGATTAGAAATATACGTGAGTTTGTCAAATTTATAAGTGTTTGCGTGGGAGCACCGACAAATTGAACTTTCCAACATGGAAAACCTGAAAAGAAGTGAAATTCAGCTAAATATGCTGTTCAAAATGTCCATCTTGTTCACGGACACACGACCGTAGATTAGACGCTACTGTTTGATGGTCCTGTCGATGATCACCTGGTTAAACAACTGCCAATCTTCAAACAGACGCGCCCTACGCCCTACGGTTATCGATGTCATGAATACGCGTGAACAAAAAACGCGCTCCTCCAGTACATGTACTCCGGATCAAAGTCTGGACTGCTGGACGGCCACAGCTGCAGGATATGAAGCCGAGTGTCTCCCGGGATAGCTATTAACCTACTACGTCTACGATCGTGTGTCCGAGAACAAGAAACACATTTTTTGGCACCAGAATAGCTGAATTTCACTTCCTTTCAGGTTTTCCATGTTGGAAAGTTCCATTTGTCGGTGCTCCAACGCAAACGCTCATAAATTTGACAAACTCGCGAATATTTGCAAACGACTTTGGAATCGAGTGTAAATATGGACACTGTTGCTGTGTTTAAAATTTCAGAAAAATCCTAAATGTTTTGACCGAGTTATGACACTTTGTTGTGGGGTCTACTTTTTACCCGGACACAGTGTATAATTAAAAATTCATTCAGTGATCTGTTTGCTTACACACCTTTATGAATATTTTCAAACTCTTATAAAAAAAGTCCAAATGCTGAACATTTTAGTGCAGCGTATTCTTCTCTATGAGATGCAGTGAAGGTTCTCCTCTGACCGGTTCAATATAGACCACCATATATTACACACCTTTTTAGAATGTGCTTAAGTAGCTATAAATTCTGCCAACTACCATGCCAATTACCATGTATTTTATTATAGTAATTACATGCGACACCTCCCAGATAATTGTCCTCAGTTTCATGCTATGTCTTGTGTAGCGAGTGAAGGTTCTCCTCTGACTGGTTCATCAAGCCACGTCTTCTACATTGGAATCGGTTGTGCCTGTGGTGGCATCATGGTCATCGCATTGTCCGTCTTTGTCTACTATATGAGAACAAAGAAATCGACGGAATATGGTCAGTAGGAATACTTACATGTCTTTCTGTCGTTATTGCTCTTCATTAACACTGTTTTTATGCAGTGTCGTTAGGCTGACATAGGCTACGTACGGTTCTATTATCTTGAGAAGATCGATGTAAATTAAATGTTGACGGCGAACTTATATTTTATTGTTTATATGATTTTATGGGTGTCTAAAATCACCAATCTTCATTATTTAGTTTTGTCTGCATGTGTGTGCTAGATGTGTTACAGCCTCGGTCTATCAGCTTCGAACACACATGCTTGAGCATATTTGTTATTTTCGTTTTGGGATTGTTCGAGTTACACTCTTAGCATTTTCACCATGCGGGGGGGGGGATGGACAGAGACGGGATAGGGACAAAGTATGGGAGGGCGGCAGGGTGCTTTGTGAGCCACGGGGGTCGATTTTTTCAATACTGTCCTATTAGGACCTATTAGTCGCACACAATCTGCTCTTGTTTCGGAAAGAATGGAGTTTTAAAATGATCTCGGGTTCAAGGAATTAAGAAATGAAAAACCAATTGGGAGGCTCTTACATGCCGAGGTTATGGAATTGTGTTGCATTTGTGTAAATTTCCCAGAGTCAATCAGTGCTTTATATCAAAGATTTTTTTCTCTCGCTCTGCAACAAACACACACCACCACTGCCACATCACCACCCAAAACTCACCCATTTAGCCCCCTCGCCCCACCACCAACGTAAGAAATAACCATTGAGCAAAATAATTTAAAACCATTTTTCTCTTCATCACGTATATCAAAAACGACAATTCCATCGATTAAATTATTCCGTAATCAGTTTGCTTACACACCTTTAGGAATTTTATCGAAATGTAATAAATAAGGACATGTAGACAATTTTTAATGGATTACTTCGTCTTGTTTCCATCTCATGGAACCTTTTAATAATGCATTTCTGTCCCCATCTGATGTAGCTTATTAATTCTAGCTAGTGAAGGTTCTACTCTTCTACATTGGAATCGGTTGTGCCTGTGGTGACATCATGGTCATCGCATTGTCCGTCTTTGTCTAGCCTACTATATGAGAACAAAAAAGTCAACGGTTGACCACAGAATATGGTCAGTAGGAGCGTTTACATGTCTGTTTGCCTATCAGTCTGTCTGTCTGTCCCTCCTCCCGTCCTCCCGTCCGTCTTTTCGTCAGTCTGTCTGCTTCTCTGTCTGTCCGTCTATTTTGATTTATAAATGCAAGCCGAAACGTAGCCAATTTACTGAAGTGTCGTGCTCTAGTGCGTCGTATTTTGTATAACCTGTACCTGTAATCATTCTGCGGTTTGTCAGATTGAAAGTTAATAAAGTATATTATTATTAACAGGACTGGTAGCAAAACAAATGTCATTGAATACGGTATACCGGGTATACGACATTGCTGGCTAACACCTTTGAAACGTCGTTACACGGCTATATATAAGTATGGCCCGTGAAAATATAATTTATGTTGTAGTGTGATAGTGGACTTGCGTTGAAG
Source organism: Lumbricus rubellus (assembly GCA_945859605.1). Lineage (NCBI taxonomy): Eukaryota > Metazoa > Annelida > Clitellata > Crassiclitellata > Lumbricidae > Lumbricus > Lumbricus rubellus. The sequence goes on from OX243821.1 coordinate 34,211,393, forward strand.
TATAGCAAAGCAAATAAACTGAAACTGCAATTTTCGGGTAACGGATATGAAAACGAAAATGGGACAATTATAATAATTGATGCAGAATCATAATGCTTATATAAATATTGCATTGGATAATCACATGGCCAATCATAGTCAGATGACCATCTTTATGTTATGTACCTATCTAGCTATGTAGCAAATAGGAGGCTTTTGCCCCTCGAGCTCGCAAGAATACCCGAGTCTTTTCTATTGCGCGAACTCAAATGGCCTCCCACTAACCTTGCGAATTATGCCTGGGCTAAATTCACCTGCTTTTCAAAAGTCGCTGAAATCCTACATTTTTATATGTGACTGGGTTGGGCTGGGAGCGCCTCTGATTAGATTTCTTGAAGAGGCGCTATAAAAATTTGTGAAATGAACGAATCAATGCAAAATGAATGCTAATGAAATTAGCATAAACATGCATGCATATATTTAACTATACATTCATTTCCTGATTTTTATTTTATTTATTTTTAATTAATACATATATAAGCAAATAGATTAGATATTAAACATTTATATGAAAATCAAATCATTCAGCCATCATCTATAAGCTTAACAATAATAGCAAAAATCATTTTATTCAATGCCTATTTAATCTATTACAGAATTAGTTAACACAGACACATACACACAAACACATACACACACACAAACACACAACAAATACAACTAAAATTATAATTCATATGCAATACTTCTTACATAATTTTTCCATTAGTTATGGTCATAAGTATATTATAAGCTTCAAGATAAATATCTTGATTAGAGAATATATTTTTAACAGTACATTCCACTTTTTTCTCTACACATTTTTTAAGCAGTAGGATTGAAATGTCATTCTTTTTACAAGCAAACAGCACATGTTCGATTGTTTCAGGCACTTGGCATTTAGAACAAAGGTCTGTTTGGCTTTTACCTATCACTTTCAACCAGGAGTTAGTAAGGACATGCCCCATTCTAAGTCTGGTAATTTGAACTTCTCTTTTTCTTATGGAGTCCATAAATGTTATATCAGTTGATACCAAAGGTTGGATCGATTTATAAAAACGCCCTTTTCGTTCATTGTCGTATTCAATTTGCCATAAATTAATAACATATTTTTTAATTAACGAATAGATTTCCTTTAATTCCAAATAATTTGTTGAATTGACCTCCTCTAATTCTTGCCCTTTCTTTGCTAGGGTGTCTGCCATTTCATTTCCAGATAATCCAATATGACTAGGGATCCATGCTATGATTATACTGCTGCTTTTAAGTTTATTAACATTATTTATAAATTCCAGAAATAAATTAGGCCGTGAACAAGACTTGTTTTCTTTTATAGATGTGGCCACACTTAATGAATCAGTATATATAATATACTTATTTGCATTTGCAGTTTCATTCACATTTTCATTTTGGATAATCCATTTTGTCGCTTCAATAATGGCCGTTAATTCAGCAGTATAAATTGAGGAGTTATCTGCTATCCTATAAACGTTGTGAGAATTCATGGAGGGTACATAGAAAGCTGCAGAAACGATATTTTCAATTTTAGAGCCATCTGTATAGATTGATGTGCGATCAACATATTTATCAATTAATCTTAATGATAGTGATGACATAATGTTAGGAGAGTCCTTCTTTTTGTTTATATGTTTTTTCAAGGACAGATCGACTTTAGTGGTTCTGTTAAACCATGGAGCGGTTGACTGAAAAGTTGGAGATTTAAATGATTCGGATATAATTGAAAAGAAATGTTCAGTTCTTTTAAAAATAGAATTTTGTTTCACAGAAGATGCACAATAGTAATTTGACCAGTGATCTCGCATAGTCTCTGCTGCTGGATGATAATTTGGACCTAATATTTTTGATCCAAACTTGATTGAGTTACTCAATCGACGTAGGTGGAGGGGCACCTCTCCACACTCATTCTGGAGGGCCATTACAGGGGTGCCTTTAGCTGTTCCACAAGCCAACCGCAAAGCCTCAGATTGTACATTTTGCAGCCTTTTCAATTGTGTAGCACTAGCTGTAGCATATGCCACGTCTCCATAGTCAAGGACTGACCTCACAAGTGCTCTATAGATGGAGAGTAGTGCCCGCTTTGAGGCTCCCCATTTATACCCTGACACAGCCCTCATTACATTTATTCTCTTTTTACATTTGATTACAATGTAATCAATATGGGGCTTCCAGTTCAATTTAGAATCAAAAATGACTCCCAAGAACTTGGCAGTATTTTCACTTTTTATATCCTTATTATTAAGGGTAATGTGCAGCTTTTGTAATGTTTTTCTTTTGGTAAATAGTACACCCGTGGTTTTATTTACAGATATTTTGAAACCATTTTCATTGCACCAATCATCTATTTTAATTATGGCATTTTGGATTTTATTTTGAAGCAATTTCAAATCTCGATTTGCATAAAAAATAGCACTATCATCTGCAAATAAAGACAGTCCTACATTTTCCAATCCAGGATCCAGATCATTGATCATTATTAAAAACAATAATGGTGAGATGACGGAACCCTGCGGCGTTCCATTTTCTTGTGAGAATATATCAGATAATTCTATTCCAACTTTGACTTGAAAAGTTCTGTTGGTTAAGAATTTAGAAATCCAATCAAAAGTATTTCCTGTTATTCCAATTTTTCGTAATTTTTCTAACAAAGTTGGAACGTGCAGCATATCATATGCTTTTTCAAAATCTATAAACACAGCCAAAACATTTTGTTTATTTTTAAGTTTTTTATGGATATAATCTTGAAGCCTTAGAACTTGATCTATTGTGCTTTTATGCTTTCTAAAACCAGTTTGATACGGAGTGAGAAGTTTATTTGCTTCCAAAAACCACTGTAACCGATTTGTTATCATTTTTTCCATTATTTTGCACAGAGTTGGTGTAAGTGAGATAGGTCTATAAGATTCAGGAGCTGTAGTATCTTTATTAGGTTTAAGAATAGGTAAAATTATTGCATGATTCCATTCCCTCGGGAGTATGCCTGTTGTCCAAACTTTATTGTAAAAGGTTAACAACACTTTTAGAACACTTTTATGGAGGTGCTTAATAAGATCATAAGGGATACGATCCTCCCCTGGAGATTTGTTATTTTTTGATGAGTCTATGGCATCTTGAAGTTCTCGAATAGTGAAGGCCATATTTAAATCCAATGCGCCATTACTACAATAATTTGGGAGAATTTCATTTTCATCGTTTTTGTTTCGTAAATAATATAAGAAATTGTCCGTATAATTAGAACTACTACTGGCACAGGAGTAATTTTTTCCTAAAACATTAGCTTTCTGCAAGTTTGATTCAGCTTTGGTGCCTTGATATTGTAGGGTAGGAATGGATATTGCAGATGTCACGCCTTCCATTCTCCTTGCCATATTCCATATAGATGATAATTTTGATTGGTTATTTAATTCACCACAATAGGTTTCCCAGCTAACTCTTGCTTCATCTGCAATCACTCTTTTTGATACTGCATTTTGTCTTTTAAATTCTACATAATCATCTAAATTTCGTGAATTATAATTGACGAAAAGACTTCTTAGAAATTTATATGTCCTCAAATGAAGCTATATAAGGGTGTAACGCAGAATGGAAGTTTATATCCAGCTTTTCTTATAGTCAATGTCCCTTAGTCAGAGACATCATTTGTCAATCTATTGTGGCGCTAATTAAATAACAGCGAATAGTTAATAATGATAGTATAGAAGCAATTAAGCGTAGAGTCTTTTTCATTTCAACGACATCGTTAATCGTTATACACGGCAAACTAATCAACAACTGGCAAAAGAAGCGTCTTACATAATTATATACTGAACTAGGCCACTCTGCGATTCTGTTAGTGCCAGTCCCAAGTCTAGATGAAGTAGGAGGGCGTCGCTAATGATCATTGCCATCACAAAGTGTCGTTAAACTGAGAATACTACAACTTGCGCTTACATCCTAATGGTCTTATGGCTGAAGCGTTAGCATATATAGGCTGATCACCGTGCTGTTAATAGGCGCTTGTTCATGTAAACGTATTTCTTACCCTCAGTGGCATTTGCCCACTGCTGCGAGTTTCATTCTAATAGATTGTAGACAATGTAGAGTGATATTGGTAAACACGGTCGCATAAACACTTTTAAAAATTTTTGAGACAATTAAATATTAGCAGATTTTTCGCCATGCTCTATTAAATCAAAACATTGATTACGCCGTTCGTGCACAATCATGATGTTGGTTCAAATCGTTTTAAACAGAAAATAATATTATGGTCAATTTAATTACTTTCATTTTGTGTGTAATTAATGACAAACACATTTCAAACATCGTTAATTGCTGCTATTCAAATAAATATTATCTTTCTTTGACACACTGCTTCCCATACAACAGTGCAAGTCCCAATAGCAGTTAAAGAGGATGGTGACCTATTTTATTGTTGCTTTTGTATGCAGTGTCGTTGATCGAAATTTATGGAAAAACAACTGAGCACAATAAAATCATGACTGCGATTTTATATAGCATTGGATTAGACTGATTTAAGGGTGTGTAAAATGACCGATCTTCATTATTTTGTGTTGTTGGATGGATGGATGGATGGATGAGATTTGACCAGGGTCTATGAAAACAGACCCTGGAAAGAAATTTGCTTGGCATATTACAGCGGTGCTGTTCAAGTATCACGGTTCATATAGCACTACACTGTGTCCACGATAAAGTAGATCACTAGACTTTGTGGAATATCTTGGTCAATTGTAGCATTATATGTACAAAATTTGGTGCACATGAACTTCAGTCTTATCTATCCATATCCTGCAAATTTAATTTCATTTAATTAATAATTTATTAGGATCACTTATATAGCGCCCATAAAAAATGCCTAATCAGAAGCGCGTCCAACCAAACTTCGGATAAATATGAGAGTCTTAAAGTTCGAGAAGAAGTCCAGTGGCATAGCAAGAGTCACAACTGAACCCGGGCAGCAGACCTTGGCCTATATTCAACATTAAGATTTTAAGTAGGCATTAAATGACTTTGCGTTAATTAATTAAAATGTTAACGCTATTAGGTGTGTAATGTTGCAATGAAAACTGACATTTTGCTACCAGATAACATTGTTACATTAGACAATTAACAATGCGCGCAATGTAGGCCTGATTTATCCTCAGCCAGATAAGCTAATTATGCAAATAAATATGGCTTGCACAATCCGGGCAGAATTATGCTATCCACAAACGCGAGCATTGCAATAATTATTACTCGCTGTGGCTGCGACATCTTGAGACCACAACAGAACAAGAAAATGACATCCGATATTTTGACATCATTTTACTGCATGATCACTCTCAAGCCTACGACGTGTAGGCCTACAATGTATTTCATCTTAAACTATCAACTATGTACGGTTAGTTGTAGGAATCAATACCTGGAAAAAGCAGAAAATAATATCTTATTACACAATTTCACGCATAAAAAAGGTGTCGCTAAACACGCATAAATGCTGTGTATAGTTTACGACGTACGAGTCGGTTATCTCTCGTTCTCTAAAACAGCGCGTTATCCATTGAGCCAACGGGTAATTTTATTAGAATACCTAATCAAAGAAAGTTGGTTCGAGGTCCTAACTCAAAAGATTATTCTAATGTTTGCGTGTGCTTGCAAACTTAAACACCTTTAAAATCGTTTCATAATCTTAGTTTAACTGTGAACCTGCGCAATTTAGTTATTGCACCTCTATCCCTGACCATCACATCCATTGCTAAAAAAAACTTTGTAACGATTACAATTATAGTAATAATAAGAATAATAAAACAACGATTATTTCATTTTTTAGACTTTTTACCAGTTTTTTATGTGGTGAATAGCTTTATTTTTGGACGTCATCAAAAATAAGAGCTACATGTACATGCATTTCCTCACTGACAATTTTTAACGCCAAAATTTAGATTTCGTTATAAAACAAAGACAATTCAGAAACTAATAGTGACATATAATAATAATAAAGACTTGTGAATTTGATAATAACAATGATAATATCAATTATTATAAAAAAATAACAATACGACAATGAATCGTCGTCTTCAAGTTCACTGCCCAGTGCCAGGTTCAAACGTCGATTGGCTCCTTCAGTTTCATGTAGTCTTCCTTCATCACCCAATCCAACCTGTGTCTCGGTCTTTCTATTCTTTCTTTCATTGTTCATTTGATGATATCTATCAGAAAGGAGTCTCCTCTCGGAATATTATGTCCAATCCATTTCATTTGCCACATTATAAATGTCATTTTTCTTTCGTCATTCATCTGTTGAAATTCGTTAGTGTAGAACTTAACCTTTGAAATACTTTAATTTACTTTTCAGTGTTGAACAACATCTATACAATGAGTACATCATCAAATAAACATTTCTCGCAGGCGTGCATTTTTATAAACACTCTATTTATGTTAAAAAGGTAGCTAATATACATTTCAGCTTAAATCGATACGAAATCCGATTAATCCACTCACCACTCTTCTATGTCCTGCAACCATTCTCTGCATGGTCTTCCCCTTCTCCCCTATTCCTCCATGATTCCAGTCAATATGCTCTTTATCTTTCTATCATCACTCATTGTTTGGATGTGTCCGAATAGTTTCACTTTCCTTTTCATTATGGTTTCTACCATATCTGATTTGCTGTTAAGTCTTCTTCGGGCTTCCACGTTAATTATTTTATGTGATATTTAAATCACACACCTCTTTTAAAGAAATAGCAAAATTATAAATATCTGAGTTCTCGGGTTTACGTTGATGACACCACGCATAGAACTCCATTTAGAAAACATTTGACTTCCCGACTCAGCCGCCTTGGACATCATACATGAAACTGTCATCTTACAATGTAGACATTCATTTTTAGATTGTCAGATACAATACAATACAATACAATACTAAAACGGAAAAAGTAACTAAAAAGAAAATGGATGAGAAAATAAACTGAAATAAAGATATAAAATGATTAGAATTGAAATAAAAATTAATTGAAGAACATTTTAAAAACTTTATAGACGTTAACAGCTTTTGAAATGTAACTATAGTAGTAATAGTGGTGTCGTTGAACTGTTGAATAGAAGCCGAAAAACACCTTTTTAACAGTGTCAAACGAAAGTACATGTATATAAACTAGCGAAGCAGAAAAAATAAATTGATAACCTTTTGCACCGTAATTTAGGCTGATGAAAACAACTGAATTAATCGTGAAGGATTAGATTTGCTTAGATAGAACGGAGACCTAATGCAGAGCCGTTCCTTCACTGTTATTTGTTTAAACAACCTGGAATAATATTGGCTTCAATTAGCTATAATTATATTATGCGACCCTCCCAAACTGTTCACAGAATCACAACGTGCTGAAAGTTGCCGTTTTTCGCTTGACCTTTCCCGAGAGCGCCTCTGAGTAAGTTACCTATAATCTCCGTAATGAACTTCTTTGTCTTTCTTTGCCCCTTTTCCGCAAGCGTTTGAAAACCATGCTTTTTGATTATGGTTTGGTGTCAGGTCGGGAGCGCCTCTGAGGAGTTCTCTTGAAGTGGCCCTAAATAAATGTTCAATTACAATTACAATTACAATTAGGTACCTTGATTGGCGCAATAGAAATTTTCATAAATCGATTGATTGATGGATAGATTAATAGATTGATTGAATGATTGATTAATTGATGGATTGATTGATTGATTGATTGATTGATTGATTGATTGATTGATTGATTGATTGATTGATTGATTGATTGAATAACCTCCCTCAGTTATAGGATAAAAATCTAATTCCCGAACTCACTCACCCATGCGTCAAGCCTCACCTCTTAAAGTCCCTGCTCAGTTCTTTCACCCAAGACCAAAAACATAAAACCTTTCATATCCCTCGTCATTTCAACTCGAAACATCATCCACCTTAGCTGCCAGTCTTTTACCATGCATCTTAACGCCGTGCTAAGTATCTTTTGTAGTGCCAGTCTCCATGGGCGGAGTTTATCAGGGGCTAGGGGGGGCTAAGCCCCCCCAAGAATCCACCGACTTTACCATGCATCAATAAGGACTTCTAAGGGTAAAAATGGTACATTTGTGGAGACAACAAAAGAGCAAAAGACCTAGACAGTGAGCTGCTGGCCACCAGCCCCCTCCCCCCATCAAGACTGAAAACTAAGACTGGCAATGTGTGGCAGTACCGTAGTAAAATTCGTTTAATGCGCAAAAACGGGATGGCAGAATGCAACCTGGAACAATGAGACAAACTAAAAGATAGAAGTAGGCCTAGATATCAGTTATTAGCACGCTATTATAATATATCACATAACCACCGTATTGTCACTTGGAGGTGAAGTTCTAAGCATTTTTATGGAAGTTCAAAGTTGTGCATTTGCTCTCTGATCATGAGACCTGGCCCGCGACTGTATATTATTATCAACGATATTCGGGTGTCTAAAGACATCATTTTGATTTTAATATTATTAACGATTTTCGGGTGTGTAAGGACATTATTTTGATTTCAGTATTATCACAATTTTCGGGTGTCTAAGGTCATCATTTTGATTTTAAAATTATCAACGATTCTCGGGTGTCTAAGGAGATTATTATGATTTTAGTAATTTCAACATTTTTCGGGTGTCTAAGGGACATCATTTTGATTTTAGTATTACCAACTATTTTCGGGTGTGTAAGGACATCATTTTGATGTCAGTATCAGGCCTATCAACGACTTTCGGGTGTGTAAGGATATTATTTGATTTCAGTATTATCAACAATTTTCGGGTGTCTAAAGACATCATTTTAATATTTAAATTATCAACGATTTTCGGGTGTGCAAGGACATCATTTGATTTCAGTATTATCGACGATTTTCTGGTGTCTAGGGTCATCATATTCATATTACTATAATGAACGAGTTTCGGGTGTTTAATGACATCATTTTGATGCCTGTATTATCTACGATTTTTGTGTGTTTAAATATATAGTTTTGATTTCATTGTTATCAACGATTTTGGGGTGTGTAAGGACATCATTTTGATTTCAGTGTTATCACACTTTTCGGGTGTCTAAGGTCATCATTTTGATTTTAATATAATCAACGATTTTCGAGTGTCTAAGGAGATCATTATGATTTTAGTTTTTTCAACTATTTTCGGGTGTCTAAAGACAAAATTTTGATTTTAGTGTTACCCACGATTTTCGGGTGTGTAAGGACATCATTTTGATGCCAGTATTATCAACGATTTTCGGGTGTGTAAGAATATTATTTGAATTCAGTATTATCAACGAACTTTGGGTGTCTAAAAACATCATTTTGATATATTATTATCAACAATTTTTGGGTGTGTTAGGACATCATTTGATTTCAGTATTATCGGCGATTTTCTTTTGTCTAAGGTAATCATTTTGATTTTAATATCATGAACGATTTTCGGGTGTGTAATGACATCATTTCGTGGCCAGTTTCATCAACGATTTTTGAGTGTCTAATGACATCATTTTGATGCCAGTATAATCAACGATTTTTGGGTGTGTAAGGACATCATTTTGATGCCAGTATTATCAACGATTTTTGGGTGTGTAAGAAAATTTTTGTATTTCAGTATTATCAACGAATTTTTGGTGTCTTAAAACATCATTTTGATATCTTATTATCAACGATTTTCCGGTGTGTTAGTACTTCATTTGATTTTAGTATTATCGGCGATTTTCTTTTGTCTAAGGTAATCATTTTGATTTTAATATTATGAACGATTTTCGGGTGTGTAATGACATCATTTTGATGCCAGTTTCATCAACGATTTTTGAGTGTCTAATGACATCATTTTGGTGCCAGTATAATCAACGATTTTCGGGTGTGTAAGGACATAGTTCTGATTCCAGTAGTATCAACGATTTTTTGGTGTGTAAGGACATCATTTGATTTCAATATTATCGGCGATTTTCTTTTGTCTAAGGTAATCATTTTGATTTTAATATTATGAACGATTTTCGGGTGTGTATTGACATCATTTTGATGCCAGTTTTATCAACGATTTTTGAGTGTCTATTGACATCATTTTGATGCCAGTATAATCAACGATTTTCGAGTGTCTAAGGACATCATTCTGATTCCAGTATAATCAACGATTTGTTGGTGTGTAAGGACATCATTTTGATTATAATATTATCAACGATTTTCGGGTGTCTAATGACATCTTTTTGAATCCAGTGTTAACAACGATTTTCGGGTGTCTAAGAACAATTTATTTAATTCCAGTATTATCAACAATTTTCGGGAGTCTAATGATATCATTTTGATGCCAGTATCATCAACGATTTTTGGGTGTCTAAGGACATCATTTTGATGCCAGTATAATCAGCGATTTTCGGGTGTGTAAGGACATCATTTTGATTCCAGTATTATCAACGATTTTTGGGTGTGTAGGGACATCATTTTGATTATAATATTGTCAACGATTTTTTGGTGTCTAAGGAGATCATTATGATTCTATTATTTTCAACGATTTTTGGGTGTCTAAGGACATCTTTTTGATTTCAGTATTATCATCGATTTTCAGGTGTCTAAGGACATCTTTTGATTCCAGTATTATCAACGATTTTCGGGCGTCTAAGGATAAACACGATAAACACGATCACTAAACAAGGTGTTTACGGTAAGAAATTTTTTTTATGAATTTTCATTTAAACTGGACGATTTAAAAAGGTGTATCCACATAAATTGTATGATTTTTATGAGATCTCAGTTAAACTAGTTGACTAAAAAAGGTGTTTACGGAAACAAGGAATTTTTATGAGATTTCGATTAACTCGACGACTTAAAAAAGTGTATCCACACATATTGTATGGATTATATGAGACCTCAGTTAAACTCGATGACTAAGAAGGTATGTCCGCAGAAATAATATGTTTTTTATGAGATCTCAAATCGATGACTAAGAAAGGTGTTTACGGAAAATATTGTTTATTTTTATGAGATTTTAAATAAACTCGATGACTAAAAAAGTTTCTACGGAAAATAGTATTTTTTCTGAGATTTCAATTAAACTTGCTGACTGAAAATGTGTGTCCGCAGAAATAGTATGGGTTTTATGAGATCTGAAATCGATGACATAAAAAAATCATCATGTTTTGGGACGAGGGGAAAAATTTTTTTTTAGCCACCCCGAGAATGGAAACCAAACTCCGCCCATGCCAGTCTCAAGTTCTTGGAAATGAGGAGGGCAGCGCTAAACATCTTTGTTACGACAGCAGCAAAACACCTTTTTAACAAATTTAACGGGAATTATATAAATAGGCGACGCAAAAGTTGTCACCTTTCTTGCCGAAAAAGTTTGACTTACGAAACCAATAATTATTGAACTAATCGTGAAGGATTAATATAATTATTTGATTAGATAGCACAGTGATCTAATTCAGAGTCGTTCCTTCTCTGTGGTTGGTCACAGAACCTGAAATTTGCTTCCATTAGAGTTGCCAGGTGGCCTTCAGGAAATTAGCGGACAACTTTACTAATTTTAAATTGATTAAACCGTATGATGATGATGGTGACGACGATGACGACGACTACGCCAGTGCTAAAAATGGCAAAAAGTGCACGAACGCCCCTTACCATTCCAAAATACATTTTCAGGAGTTGCAGGACGGCATAGAGATTTGAAAAAAAGTGACAGGACGCCGTCCATGACAGTTATGCCACACTTTAAGCCCTGGTTGAAACCCTAATGCAGGCTCTACATGGATTTTTCTCCTTTGACGTTTATACATGTTTCTATTTCATTGAGTTTTTTTAGTTTTACTGTTGGTCGATTTTGCCCAGAAGAGAGACCGACGTATAAAACAATTTCAACGTTGATTGCTTTTACCGGGTATACGACATTGCTGGCTAACACCTTTGAAACGTCGTTACACGGCTCTATATAAGTGTGGCCCATGAAAATAGATTAATGTCGAAGGCTAATCATAGAACCGCGTTCAAGAATAGCCAAGCAAAATAATAAACTGAAGCTGAGATTTTCGGGTAACGTAGATGAACGAAAATGGGACAATGATAAAAATGATGCAGAATCATACTGCTTGGATTGCATTGGATAATCCTTGTTCGAAATGGCGAATCATACATGTAGTTAGATGACCATCTTTATGTTATATATCTGTCCAGCTATGTGGCAAAGACAGAGACAGACAGACAGACAGACAGACAGACAGACAGACAGACAGACAGACAGACAGACAGACAGACAGACAGACAGACAGAGACAGAGACAGAGATAGACAGACCGACAGAGACAGGTGATTAATAAGGCGATTAAAGGAAATAATTATCTGTTTATAGTTTAGCTGTAACTTGCTGTCTTTAATGATTATTTGCGTTCTATGCGTTCTAATTTATAAATAAATTAACTCATGTTTAAAAGGTGTCTTCGTTCATCAGCAATTTTGGTTGATGTCAATTATGTTCCTTGACGCCCGAAAAGGTTTTTTGGGAGTGACTCCAAAACAATCGCTTCATTGTTGAACCACTCTGTGTCTAAAACGAAAAGTATCAGCCTTACCCTTCTCTTTTATCTAGACTTGGAACTGGCAGTCCCCGAGTTCGTCACTTGTGGCATTTTCTCTCTTGGGGCATTTTGTGGTTTGCGGATTTACAATAGCATCTGGGGTTTGCATGTGAGGAAACATTTAACACAAGGGATAACTCCAACACTGCGAGCATTTTGACAGTGCCAGTCCCAAGACTGGATAATTGGGGAGGGCGACACCAGTCATCTTTGATATGGCACAGATTCGTCGGCGTAGAGAAGCTCAGTCACTGGTTTGAACTTTGAAATAGCCAGTCCCAAGCACGGGTAAAGGAATCTTTGTTATTGCAGTTTCGTTAAACCGAAACTACTTTTACCCTGGAGAGAGCTTAGTGTAAGACGTCGTCAAATATCTATTATGTAGACCAAGATCACACCTTTTTTTGTATGACAATTTTTTCAAAAATAAGAGTCGACACAAAAACAATTTAATGAGAGACGTCCAGTACTACTTTTAAGCCACTTTAGAAATAGGTTCGATGCCACTAACCACCGTCTGTAATCTCATGGATACCAGAAATTATATTTGCACAATGAATACAGTGATTATACAAATTGTGCAGGTCGAAATGGAGATAAGTTTTTATATTTTTATTCCACAGTTTAACGTCGTCCTATGACATTAATGGCCGTTGACGAAGATGCGTAAAAAATAGATAAGTTTTTAATGAGGTGTGCCTTATTTATAATAACTGTAAAAAATGTAAAAACGGTATTTAAGGTAAGCCTACATATCTTTGTTGAATATTTCAGGTTTCAGGTAGGCACCATAGTTCAGTCAATGAAAGTTGATAAAGAAGGTGGTTGACTCTATATAGTTATCGCAGTATCATTTGTGCACTGATCTATCAACCTGTGACACTCAGGCGATGAGTTCACCTACAGTCAGCATAAGAAACAACGGTGTAGTACCAACCACTAACTGAGAACGACTTGAGTGTTAATGCTATTCTACTAATGATCAGCTGGTTCAAAGAAGCCCATGCAACTCCATAGATTGGTACTTCGCTATTAGATTATGGCGCTTTATAAATGCCCAGTAATAGTTATGAACTGATGTAATAGTAAAAACTTCTAATTTCATGCTATATAACCTAAAGCCAGCGCGGTTGTCTAAAGCACCTTTAAAATAAATTAACGCATTTCTATTTGTATATTCCTAATAGAAATTTCGATATGTATCGCGTGGTATTGTGAAATTGTCTTCAGTCTAGAAAAACAAAAAATAATGTTTTGGGTAACTGAAGTGAAAATGAAAATTATGTTCTCATAGAAGGGATTGAAGTTGTGCAGTTGAAATTCAGCTTCCCTTTAAGTCAAAGTCTCTTAGTTGTGGCGCTAATTAAATAATAGCGAGTAGTTAATTATAATGATAGAAGCAATTGAACGTAAAGTCTTTTTGACATTTCAACGACATCGTTATACACAGCAAAAGAGGAACTTCAAAAAAACCTGACGAACCGGTTACTAGCAAATACTGAACTATTATAATAGGCCACTAGTCGCACTCTGCGACTCTGTCAGAGCCAGTCCCAAGCCTAGATGAAGCAGGAGAGTGTCGCTAATGAACTTTGTTAGCACACATTGACGCAAAACAGACACTAGCAGCTGAATGGTTACACTGTGACCTTAGACACCTTTAAAAAGTTCCTATACAAAATACATAAAACTGGAACAAACCAGAAGAGTGGTTACGAAGGACAAACGGAAACAAACATTTAAAAGGTCGTCATGCGAATGTAACAATAAGTATTGAACAAGGTATACAGCCTTCATATAACTCAGCCACTACCCGTACTTCGACAGTGCCAGTCCCAGGTCTCGATGAAGGAGGAGGGTGTCGCTAATGATCTTTGCCATCAAACATTGTCGTTAAACTGAGAATACTGCTACTTGTACTTACATCTTAATGGTGTCATGGCTGAAACGTTAGCATTATATGGGTTGACCACCGTGCTGTTGATAGGCGCTTGATCATGTGAACGGATTTCTTTCCTTCAGTGGCATTTGCTCACTGCTGCGAGAGTCATTACAATAGCTTGTAGAATTATGCTGGCGAACACGGTCGCCTAAAACACCTTTAAAATGTATTTAGACAATTATTGTATATTAGTAGAATTTTTTAATGCTCTATTAGTCTAATCCCCTTCTTGCGGCTTATATAACTTTAAGTAGAATTGAACAGAATAAGAAACTTACTGGTCTAGTACCTTGCTCATCAGTGCTGTAATATGCCGAGCAAATTTATGTCCAGGGCAACGGCCTCTGTTGTCATAGACCCTGGTCAAATCGGATCCATCCATCCAACACAATACGAACTTTATCCCAGGAACGATTTTAAAACAAGGGCCAACAAAGACAACCATAACTATTACATTATACACTAAGTAGTGAAATTCTCAATTTTGTTGATGTAGGCCTACTCACACGCTCCTACGGAGTTTCACGTTGCTGCGTTTGAAAATAAACGTACATAGGGGTCTACGTTTGATTATGCACACATACATTATTACGGCGTTTCTGCGTGTTTTATAGACACCTCTTTTATGTGGGAATATCTGAAATAATATATCCTGTCCACCATAATTTTAATCAATTATATTGCGGTTCAACCAATCTTTTTATTGAGTCTGTTTTTGACACCACAATTATAATCCAAGTGCATCATGGTCCAACCTCATTTATTTTTTTCTGCAATTCTCGCACTGGTGTTACGCTCCATCTTAGTGTTTCTATCTCTCAACAGTTTCTTCATCTTCATAGAAGCGACTCTTCACGTCGCCATGTTCCTCTCTTAGTTTCAATTCGTTGTAATAGGAATTCTTTAACCTCTCTCTTTAACCTTCTCACCACAAGTAAAAACTTCCACAGATGTCTTATCGTTAATGCTTTTCTTGATTGGCGACAAATAATAAATAATTAATTATGAAATTTGTTGCTTTACGAATAATTTACGGCGTCACATCATTATGAATAAGAAAAAATGTCAATCAATCAATCAATCATAATTTATATAGCGCTCCTTCTGAAGTGGATACCTTGAAGGAGTCCTTCAAGGTATCCACTCAGAGGCGCTCCCGGCCAAGATAAAGCGAAAAACAGTCTTCAACAGTTTGTGAAATTAAGAACAGACTTTCTCCTGTACAGTTGCCTGGGCCGTCAGAATTTTTATTTTGTCAATCTGATATTCATCAAGACACCTTTTAAACAGAGTCAAATGAGGATATAAATTTAGCGGTAGATATTTAAAATTATATTAATGTCGGGTCTCAAGACATAGCTATGTAACGCTGGTTGAAACTGTGTTGAAGGTGTCTATATCTATATAAATAAAAATGAAACTTTCCAATGAGTGTTCTCGAAAACTGACGCAGCGATTGTTTTGAAAATTTCGCAAAACCTTCCATTTCAATAGAAGCGTGTTGTATTATGCTTTGTTCGAAACAACGCAATCTTTTCCACAAAAAGAGAACTTTGAAATCCGTTCGTCCGCCATTTGCAAATTATACACTTCCCAACGTCCATGAGGGTTGCCAGATTTCGGAAACTTTTTATCGTGACATTACGTTGTAAAGTCGCCCAAAAGTCGCGAGATGACCAACTTCGATCAGGGTTGCCCAAAAGTCGCCCAAAAATCGTGATGCGCATATGTCGCTGTCGGGGAGGAAAGAAGGAAGAGGGAGCGGGAGGGTGAGGGGAGGGGAGTGGAAGTGGGAGTGGGAGGGGAGTGGAAGTGAGAGTGGGAGGGTGAGGGTGAGGGGAAGGGGAGGGGAGGGGAGGAGGAGGGGGAGGGAGAGGGTAGGGGGAGAGGGAGGGGAAGAGGAGGGGAGGGGGAGGGAGGACGGGGACGGGGACGGGGACGGGAACGGGGACGGGGACGGGGACGGGGACGGGGAGGGGAGGAGGGGGAGGGGGAGGGGGAGGGGGAGGGGGGGGGGGAGGGGGAGGGGGAGGGGGAGGGGGAGGGGGAGGGGGAGGGGGAGGGGGAGGGGGAGGGGGAGGGGGAGGGGGAGGGGGAGGGGGAGGGGGAGGGGGAGGGGGAGGGGGAGGGGGAGGGGGAGGGGGAGGGGGAGGGGGAGGGGGAGGGGGGGGGGGAGGGGGGGGGGGGGGGGGAGGGGGGGGGGGGGGGGGGGGGGGGGGGGGGGGGGGGGGGGGGGGGGGGGGGGGAGGGGGGGGGGGGGGGGGGGGGGGGGGGGGGGGGGGAGGGGGAAAGGGAGGGGGAGGGAGAGGGAAGGGGAGGGGAGGGGAGGGGGAGGGGGAGGGTGAGACAGACGGGAAGGGGGACGGTGAGGGGAAGGAAGACGGGGGAGGGGAAGGGGACGGGGAGAGGACGGGGGAGGAGGGGGAGGAGGCAGATGACGGTCTTTTCTGCCACAGCAACGCGTGGCCGGGTACAGCTAGTAATAAAATAAAATTTCATATAAGTATAAACCAAAATAAGTTGTCATACCATATCAAATTTATCGTTCATAGCAATGTACAAGATATTATTGTAGATGGTGCGTTATGCATCGCGTTTATCCAGAGATGCGATTGTAGTCGTAATCGTGCGACACTTCAAGAAAGAATCCTCAGAGGTGATCCCGACCTGTTTGATGCGGATTATAATTAATTACAGTATATATAAAAATCAGGTCTCGAGTTTTTATTGAAGTTTGGTCGCCGTGTTTCCGGCAATTAAATGGAATTTTTGAAGATTAAACGGTTATATATTTTTCCCAGGAGTTGTTTATAAAATTGGTTCAAAAAAGGTTTTGAGGGTGTCCAATTAAAAAAAAAATAATATTTATAACAAACGTTCTAAATTAGACATCAAATAATAAAATTATGAGTAATTTTATTACAATAATATTTTATAATAAAACCACAATAATTTAATTTTTTTAATTTTCATTTCTAAAATTGAAACGTCCCCTAATAAATCTCGTATTTTCTGAGGGTGGAGTTTCATGGGTAAAGTCCCAAATACATTTCTGCAAAATAATTTTTTCAAGATATTTTCTAACTCCGAAAAAGATCTTTCGATGTTAAAAATTATTGGGGTTCACTCATCAATATTTAACTAGCTCCGAATTTTTTTTATCAGTGTACTTTGAATGGAAGCGCCTCTAAGTAGGCTGCTTGAGTGCGCTCTCTAAATACTTTAATATAGAGTTTAGTTAGAGCGGACAAAAATATGATTCTCCGTTATGAATGAACGAACGAACGATTGAATGAATGATTGAATGAATGAATGAATGAATGAATGAACGAACGAACGAACGAACTAACGAACGAACGAACGAACGAATGAATGAATGAATGAATGCAGTAGCTAATTATTCGAATCAAACAAAAATTAAAAGCGCTCCTGTAACAATAAATTTGGTATCCGGTCAAAACCGCGCACACAAAACCGCGCACACAAAACCGCGCACACAAAACCGCGATTCACAAAACCGCGCACCCTCAGAACCGCGCACGATCATTACCGCGCACGATCATAACCGCATTCAAGTAGGCCTATTTCAACATGCATCCAGCTTCTATTTCATATCTAAAAATACCCCCATCCAGCTTCTATTTCTCATTCGCTATTTTCGTCAATCCAGCTTCTATTTCATATCTAAATATACCCCATCCAGCTTCTATTTCTCATGCGTTATTTTCGTTAATCCAGCTTCTATTTCATATCTAAAAATAGCTTCATCCAGCTTCCGTTTCTCATGCGTTATTTTCGTTAATCCAGCTTCTATTTCATATCTAAAAATAGCTTCATCCAGCTTCCGTTTCTCATGCGTTATTTTCGTTATTCCAGCTTCTATTTCATATCTAAAAATAGCTTCAGCCAGCTTCCGTTTCTCATGCGTTGTTTTCGTTAATCCAGTTTCTATTTCATATCTAAAAATACTTCCATCCAGCTTCCATTTCTTAGGCGTTTTTCATCAACCCAGCCTACATGTCACCTCTAAATAATTTAATCCAGCTTCTATTTCTCAAGTGCTGGACCAGTTGTATGTCGGCCTAAACAAGTTGTAGTTAGACGAGTTGTCTGTAGACCAGTTGTCGTGACACCGCTTAAACAGATGCTCAAACAAGAGTGGTTAGAATCGTCGACCGAATACTAGTCTCAAAGGAATGTTCGAAGCCCATCGAACGTTAAAATTTCGAATTTGAACAGATGCGCAAACAAGCGCGGTCATCATAATGCGCGGCAATGATCGTGCGCGGTAATGATAGTGCGCGGTTTTGTGAATCGCGGTTTTGTGTGCGCGGTTTTGTGTGCGCGGTTTTGTGTGCGCGGTTTTGATAGTAAACCATAAATTTAGAGGTAAACTCATTTTGGTCAGTTATTTCTATGGTCTTAATCTGAGAACATCGACATTACCGCAGTGGTATTATGGTGGTGGCGTCGTTGCCCTGGAGCCGGAAGGTTCGAGGTTCGAATCCACCTCGCCAAGTAAGGACCTTGGGCAATAATTCCTTCACTCACAATTGCACATCGCTTCGGCGTGAAACTCCGATGCAGTGTCCGCTTTGCATTCGGGAGCGCCTCTGAGTAGGGAGCTTAAAGGGGCGCTATAGCAAGTCCACAGACCAACGCACAAACCTTCGTTGATCAAAGTAGACAAGTAAGTAAGCGATATTGCCACAGGCTATTGTGAAAGAAACGCGAAAATGTCGTATGTCTTCCTCTTTAGACGTTTTGAATGGACTAAGCAATACGAATCATATTTATGATAATTATAAAGCAATTCATGCGATCATTTGCGTGAAAATGCTTTGAAAATGCGCTGTATAAATTATCAATCTAATTAACGTATACAAGCTCTGAGTCTCCGAGATACACGATTTTGACGTAACAATCTAATACTTAACATAGAAATCACTTCAATGAACACGCTCCACTAAAAACAATTATGACGTAATAACGAAACTCTTAAAATATACCAATTACGTCATTGATCACCATATTGTAATAAACGACTCCTTTGATTGGCTGAACGCCACCAAGCGGCCAGTGATTAAAATCGCTGCATTTCGGTTGGCACTCTATAAAAGCAGATCAAAAAACACTTTCTTCAGCACACTGCAAACGGCTGCAGTAAAAAAAAATTCATCTGTTCAACTACTTACAATCGGTTTCGGGAAGGGAGGCATAACTACTCACCAGTACGCTGGTGTGGTGCCTTTGTAAACATTTTCGTAAAATACGACATAATATTTAGATTTAGTTTAGTTCAGTAAAAACTCCGCGAGTTTGTGAGCCGCATATTGCAACTCATTTGGCCTTCCGCTATCGTGTGTCTTTTCTGTCGTCTTCAAATACAATTGGCTGCTAATAACATAAATCTTATGCTATTAGCTTAAGCCATAACACATGACATAATTAATTATTATTTTATAATAATAATTAATAATTGGATATACTTTTTGTATATCCGTATCAAGGACAGCGATAAAAAATTCGAGCCATTCTGTGCAAAGCATATTGTTAGAGGTATAGCAATTTCTAGAAGCAGATGGGCAGCAACTTGTGCAGGCGGATAGTTTCGTTTATTTGGGGGGAAACATCAGCACGCAGGGAGGATCAGAGAAAGACGTGAAAAGAAGAATTGGAATAGCGAGAGGAATATGGCAGGCATTGGGGAAAATATGGAACGCAAAGGAAATAAGCAGAGACACAAAAATCAAGTTGTATGAAACGTTGGTGTTAAGTGCATTACTCTACAATTCTGAGACCTGGACACTGAGGGAGACCGAGAAACAACGATTAAGGGTGTTCGAGATGGCCTGTCTACGAAAGATAGAAGGAGTCACAAGAAGAGATAGAATACGGAATGAGATTATTTACGAAAGATTAAACATCCAGAACGAAGTAGTGAGCAGAATACAGAACAGACGACTGCGCTACTTTGGGCACATGGTCAGGATGGAAAACAACCGGTATCCAAAGATAGCCTTCAATGGGGAGGTACAGGGAAGGAGAAAAAGAGGAAGACCGAAGAAACGATGGAGGGACGTGATTAAGGAGGACTGTCAGGAGATGGGGCTGTCGATGCAGGAGGCTGTGCATCAGGCGGAAAACAGAGGAGGATGGAGAGCTTCCATAAATGAGCGGCTTCTGCGTGCTGGGGCATCGCCAAGGCCATAAGTCAAGTAAGTCATAGCAATTTCACGGTTTCAGAAGAAAAAAATAGTATAAGCTTGATCTGGCAAACCCGTATGGTTTGGTAGTTTGAGTTTTTTAAAGTTAATTAGGATCAGAGGCCTACAAAGTCCATTGTTATTATTCCGGGTAAAGAAATATAGCGCATTAGATGCGCACTGAAAAGCTGCCGCTTGGCAAGGACAATGCTGTCTATTGAAAAAAACATTTAACGATCATTTCACCCGAAATGACTTTAAAAAATTACTTCACTCCATTTAGTATAAGAATTATTAGTTAGAGAATTTCCTTTCGCCTGTCTTTTCACTTTGAATGATCTTACAAATCTTAAAATAAAACCTGTCTTTAGAAAGAAATCTAAATAAAAACGAGAAATAATTTGAAAAATAATTTGAAAAATAATAATAAATAAGTCCATGAGGGATTCCAAATACCTCGAGGCAAAAAAATAAAATAAAATATAAAAATCAATAACCATTATTATAATAATGGTAATAATAATAACAACAATAGTAATAACAACACAAATTTGCAGAATAATAAAAGACGATTTCTATAGCGACGACACCAAAGGAATGAGGGCGGTAGCCTATAAAATTATGGGTTCAAAATGTTAAAGACACTCATGATATGATTGTTTAGAATTTTTAAACTCTATACATTCCGGGGAGGGGCGAAAGTCCTTCTCAGCAATGACATCCTCCAGAAATCTTGAGTTCTTGGATCACAGGTCTTTATTTATCCCACCCCCCGCGTCAGACTCCTCGGCAAAAAAACTTTGTCAAAAGTCAAAGAGTAGGCGTGGTCTTACGGTTTCATTCGCACAATCATCGAAAATGCAGAATCAAGCGTTTTCTGTGGTTAACCCAGTGGTCTGGAAAGGGCTACCCAGTGCTAAAATTGTGGAAAAATAACTGAGGTTGGAGT
This sequence comes from Lumbricus rubellus, assembly GCA_945859605.1. Taxonomy (NCBI): domain Eukaryota; kingdom Metazoa; phylum Annelida; class Clitellata; order Crassiclitellata; family Lumbricidae; genus Lumbricus; species Lumbricus rubellus. Next base: position 34,233,061 of record OX243821.1, read on the forward strand.
ATCATCAAATTGGAATTTGGGTGTTAAATTAAACTTTACTACGGGCCTAAGAAAGACTGGGGGTTGAAACACTCTAACCCTCCGGCAATTCTCACCCTGGAGCTACGCTTGCTTCCTAGGGCTGTTACTGAAGCATTTTTTTTAAATTTCAAAACGGTGATGTTTGGCGTGCAAGAATCTTTTAGCGCATCTGAGAAGTTCCCTGCGAGAGGCGCTATAGAAATTCTTGTGTGAAGAAATGAAAAACAAAAGCATGGATGGACACCTTTCTTAAGCGTACATCCATAATTATTACACTCGGAATTTAATTTAAATTACTTAGATTTCTCTGTTATGTCAGATAATTATAATACTGAAGTCCCAGGGGCGTAAAGCTAATGAACCTGCATACGGGCAGAGCATCATCATCATCATCATCATAATCATCATCATCATCATCGTCATCGTCGTCGTCGTCGTCGCCGCCGTCGTCGTCGCCGCCGTCGTCGTCGTCGTCATCATCATCATCATCATCATCATCATCACCACCACCACCATCACCAACACCACCACCACCACCACCACCACCACCACCACCACCACCACCACCACCACCACCACCATCATCATCATCATCATCATCATCATCACCACCATCATCATCATCATCATCATCATCATCATCATCATCATCATCATCATCATCATCATCATCATCATCTTTATTATTTTATTGTAGTTACTAAGTTTATGTTCATGTTTTGCCCGTGTGGAGGCTACACGCTAAAATACTCGAAGCATTTGAAGTTGTTTGAATGATAACTAATTTCTAGAGGCGCTCAAGAATTTATTATCTTTGTTACTTCTCCTAAAGATCACATGATAATATAATCATTATCTTTTAAATGCAAATGCCGTTATTATGACAAACTATAAATAGAAATTACGTCATAAATCACCATGCATGGCGACTCAATTCAAGCCTGCTGTCCAGTTAGCAGCGTTTGCGTTCAATCCTTGCTCATAAGAGTCAACACCTTCTATACCAAAGACTAACGCTGTGGTGCTAGTGCCAAGCAGAGGTAAAATGTCTAACAAATACTCGCATAGGGATACAGAAGAGTTGCCGTCCTTTGGATATCCTTTGGATAGCGAATCGGAAGAGTTCCTGGGTCTTTCTATGTCGTTTAACAACCGATAAAAATAATTAAAGTCGTTTAGCAAAGAACCGGTTCAACTTAAAACAGCCGTGGAAGAATTCGAGCCAACTCTGAGCAATGCAAATTCTCGGGTTTTTACAGAATAAATGTAGCCAGCCTGTATGGTTTAAACCTCAAAATACATTTTTACATGCATTGTATTAATTCAAAGAAAGCGTTAGTTGTCTTTCTGACCGCTTGGCGGCGGCCTTTTCGATATAACCAAAACAAGGCACAAAAAATATTCTGCTACATTGAAAATAAAATCCATCAGTTATAACCAATGGGCAACATCGGGCGTGCAAATTGATGCATTGGGAGGCAGCCGTTTTGGTGATGACAATTGTTTTTTGCTTCGAACCGGTTCAATAACTCGGCAAAAGCCCAAAATGAGGAACCCTATCACCCTCAATCTATCCTGTCTATCTAAGGATAGCCAAAAGGTTATTTTCTCATCTTAGAAAACCTGTCTGAGAATCGAGATGATGATAATATGAAAATTAAAGAATAAATTTAATTAATTAAAAAATGGACCAACAAGTGGATATGTTAAGTTTAGCAATAAATGGAACACAAGAGAAGTGATTCTTAGATGGTCCTCGTTCATTCATACAATCATCCATTCATTCATTCATTCATTCACTCAGTCAGTCAGTCAGTCATTCATTCGGGCATTCAGTTGTTCAATCATTCATTCATTCATCCATTCATCCATTCATTCATTCATTCAATCATTCATTCGGTCATTCATTCATTCATTCATTCATTCACTCAGTCAGTCAGTCATTCATTCGGGCAGTCAGTTATTCATTCATTCATTCATTTATTCATTCATTCATTCATTCATTCATTCATTCAGGACATCGAAAAACTATCAAGCCTAAACAAAATAACTAGTATGTAATCATAATATGATCCTAAATATATCATAATCGTTCGCCATATAAATTATCAATTCACAGTTTCAGTCACCACATGTCGAACCATATCATCCGCCACCCGGTGCGATATTTCCCCCACTTTCAAAATCGAGCCAATCGCATTGGATCGAAAGCGTTTTCTTCGACCGAATAATAATTGATTGCTACAGGTGATACGTTGCTTTGATCTTAATCGCTTTGTAGTTCATTGAGTACGTTGCATACCTGGATTGCATACCTGGATTGCAGCATGCCTTGATTAAGGACTTATGTAGAAGAGCAATGGACATATTGAACAGGTGCAGATTGCTGCACCGTGCACGAACCTGGGAAGATGGGGGGAGAAGTACAGGTCAATGGGCAAAATGCGATTCATAATGATTCATTATATATATATATATATATATATATATATATATATATATATATTTATTATATAATCTATTCAAGCATTATATAATTATATAATACTGTAGTAAATATATATGTATATATACACAGATATTATATAATTATATACAATTATAGATGCATATGAAAATACATGAATATATATATATATATATACATATATATATATATATATATATATATATATATATATATATATATATATATATATAAGATCTAAGAATCAACATCAGCAAGACAAAGACAATGACATTCGGGAGGAGGGAGAGTACAAAGGTGGTGGAGGTGGACGGAGAGAGCCTAGAGAACGTAGAGGAATTTGTATATCTGGGAAGCCTGCTGACTTGGGATAATGACTGTGGGAAGGAGATAAACAGAAGAATAGCAAAAGCAGCAGGAGCAATGGCGGGTTTCGGAAGTATCTGGAGGAGCCGAGAGATTAGTATACAGACAAAGATAAAGATCATTAAAACATGCATATTCAGTGTACTGTTATAGGCATATAATCATGGACGCTACGCAAACATGACAAAGACAAACTATTAGCATTCGAGATGAGATGCTACAGAAGGACACTACGCATCTGACGGCAGCAGAAGATAACGAACAAGGAAATACGCAAAAGAGTGAAAAACACCAGAAACATCATACAGCAAATAATGGAAAGGAAGCTCAATTTCTTCGGACATGTATGCAGGATGAACAACAACCGACTAGTAAAGCAGACCATATTCGGAATGACCGATGGTACGCGAATCAGAGGAAGACCAAGTAGAGAATGGTTGGACGATGTAAGGGATTGGTGTGGCATGAACATACACGGACTCAGTCTAATAGCACAGGAGAAGAGTAAATGGAGAAAAACAGTGAAACTTGCGATTGACACCAACGGGTGTTGAACCCACGGACGATGATGATGATGATGATGATATATATCTATATAAATATATATATATATCATATATATCGACTATTAAATGCATTTTGGATGTACATTGTGTCTGGGCACAGAGGGACAAGTTGTGTAAAATATGAAAATAAATGGTAAATAGTCATCGAATGTTTAAATTCAAACTCCGTTTTAATTCTTTGTTTATTAACAACCTAATTGACAAACCGCAATCTGTGACAGAACAGGTGAATTATTATAAAAATTAAACTACGAGTTAGCCGGAAGTTGTCGTTTATAAACTAATCTATAGGAAGATGCATGTAGCTAGTGTCATCTTTATCATAAGTTTAAAATAATGTTGGCGCTAGTCATTCGGGAATTGTGAATACTGGGAAGGACTATATTTCGCGGAATCTGTATGGTTGTGCGAGATTTTACTCATATAGAGATGGTGACAACACTTTTAAAGGTTTGTATGTGCACTAGCAGATTGTACCCGCGTATTCAAGAAAACGACGGAGTTTCTGCATTTGTAGTAAAATTAAAATTCTTTAAAAAGGTGTTCAGTAGAAATATCAGTTTTATGGTAAAACGCCGTTGGCATCGCCCTACTCATTTATACAGGCTTAGAACGTGCTCTGTAAAACCTCTTTAATAAACTGCGTAATGCGTAATGTAACTCTGCCATTGCTCGTATTTTATCAGTGCCACTCCCAATCTTGGATTAAACGGGTGGGAGACACCACAGAGGTTGGACAACAGAACTCAGCGTGGACTAACTTGTATAGAAGCCTGACCCTCCCTGACATACTGTTATGAAAAAAATTAGTGCCAAATATAAAGCCATTAGCAAATATCACGTCGTTTTACTATGAGCTTCTACTGCATATTAAGAGTTTCTTTGCTTAGGGGTCATTGCATAATTACGTAACGCTCGAGGGTGGGTGGGTGGGGTCATTGAAAACGTTACGAAACGTTACGGGGGTGGGTGGGTGGGGGGAGCTGAACGTCACGTAACGCCGTGAAAAAAATTATTAATGAATATTATATTACATCGAATGTCACTTTAGACATGATGTGGTCGAAGTTTAAACTTCGTGACATTGATTTAAAACTTATCCGAAGTAGGTCTATTTATCTCTATACGATACGGCAGTAGACACCATTTACATGCCAGTTCAATTGTGTTATCCCGTAGTTTTATCAGCGGAACAACGTGGCAGGCCTAATTCTCCTTGAATTCTTGACATCGAAGAACCCCTTTGAAGCAGGTTTTATTTACCTATTATTAGCCTAAATATTATCCTCGAAGTGCCTAAACTACGCAAATAATTAGTTCATCTTAATTTTCATTAATTGTTAATGAGCTATTTAGTCCATGAAATTTTTCAGTGGTGTAAAATTTTATTTTTGCGACAAAATTTAAGAAAATTGCAGTTCACGCATGACTCATTTATACAAATAAAACATTGTGTAGGCTATAGGCCTATTTCAAGCCTAGTCTACTGTCAAGTTAGCCTATAATTCACATAGGCCTACTATGCTAGGCTATATTAAATTCACTATGAAAATATGAATTATAATTACGCACTCACATAAGCCAATAATAGACCTAGATACAATCGAGACAATCGTTACGTAACGCTTGGGAGGGTGGGTGGGTGGGTCAAGGGCAACGTTACGAAGCGTTACAGGGTGGGTGGGTGGGTCGAAAACGGTCATTTTCGGCGTTACGTAATTATGCAATGACCCCTTACTTAAACACCTGTTTTAAGTTGTTAATTTTGTCTACAAGAATTGTGTGAAAAAGATTGGTTTTGCATTGTTAATAATCACGCTTATTGATAAACTTGCCCATGGATTGAAACTCTTATTAAATCTCATTTAATTATAATCATGGATGTTGTTTTCCTAATTAAGAATTGACTATTTGAGATATATACTGATGAATAATAAGAATATGTTCGTTTCGAAAATCTGTAAACTTTCGTTTAACTTTTTTATGGAATTTTTAATGAATATCGCTAAACATATGTGTCTTCAAAAAGAAAAGATCTTTCTTTTCAGTGGCACTTTCACCATCTCACATCACGAAACATGGCAAAATACCGTGAAAATTGTGAATAACTACAGACAAAATAAATCTTTTGTGCCATGATTATCGTGAAGATATTACTTTAGCACATTCCTTTTAAATTTCATAACCTATAGATAATTTAACGAATTGAACAGCATTTTAAAAAAACGCCACTAATAGCATGCACTCTAACAGTGCATGCCAGTCCCATGTCTGGATAAGTGAGGAGGGCGATACTAGTCATATTTGAAATGACAGTGTCGTTAAACAGCAACAAGCAGTCAATATGCCTTAAATAATTTCTACCGCAATCACAATTGCTAAACTCCACTATAAGTCTAGGAAGACATTCAGAAAAAGTAATTAAAACACAGGCTTAAGACATAGCTAGTTTACGTTAAAAAAGGTGTGCAGAGATTGCTTTTACTTATATTATTAGGAGATAAGGTAACAAATTGAGCAGTATCATGCCAAAATCTCCGCCACGACTCGCACTCTGATAGTGCCAGTCCCAAGCCTGCATAAAGGATGAGGGCGACACTCGTCATCATTGAAACGGCAGTGTCGTAAATCAGTGACAATCAAGCAATATTATGCCTAATATGATCTCTATCGGCAACGGCCTTTCTTGTCATATTTAAGCTGTAAAAACTAGTGTTGTTTTCGTTAACGAAAACGAAAACGAAAATGGTAATTAACGAAAATGAAACATTTTCGTTGACGAAAACTGAAACTAAAACTAAAATGAGGTGACAACGAAAACTAAAACTAAAACGAAATTTGCCGCAATCAAAACTAAAACTAAACGAAAATTGATCAAACGAAAACTAAAACGATATTCGGTCAAACGAAAACTAAATAATTTGCTCGTGATTTTACTTTAATTGTCATTTATTCGTATTATGCAAATAGTGTTGTTTTAATATTGTCTCAATTTTAGTTTTAGTTTTAGTTTTTATTGTTAGTCTTGATATTTAGTTTTAGTCTTAGTTTTAATTGTTGCTAAATATTAGTTTTAGTTTTCGTTTTAGTTTTTATGGATCAATTTTAGTTTTAGTTTTAGTTTTAGTAATCCAATTTTAGTTTTAGTTTTCGTTTTAGTAATCCAATTTTTGTTTTAGTTTTCGTTTTAGTAAGCTGGGGCTATTGACTCGTTAGAACTTAATGCCATATAATTTCTTGAAGAACCTAAATAAATACAAGACAAAACGAAGACGTGATGAATACAAAAAAATACTGATTTATGTGAAATGTCCTTTTCTTATAATCTGCGCAATTGATACCTCAGCATGTAATTAATTATTGTTTGTGAGTAATATAGTTATGATAGAGATATTTATGCCCTATAGTTGTGTCAACCTAGATCATATTTTAATGTTATTTCGCTATTTTTAAATTTTTTTATTGCACGTTCAATTCTGGATATAGAAACAAATGAGCTGTTTTTCAGTTTATTTACTAAAAGCTATTTTTTAAAGTATTTTTGCAAAACTACTTAGATGGAAATAGTGAATTCATTACCTTTTCCAATAGGCCTTTCTGACAAAAAGAAATATCGAAGACCATGCCTATAATTACAATTTATGAACTCCAAAACTCTTGCAACGATCAGCTTCTGACACCAAAGAAAGGATGCTGGAATAAGCTGTGAAATGGCATTTCAAAATTCATTAGCATCTGACATGTGTTGTCACATACTAGCTCATTGTATGTAATCAACCAAACACTGGCGGTAGACCAAGCTAATCTGCATACAGATACCCCTCTCAGGGGAGTCTAGAGATCTTGGGTGGACAATTGCCCTCGACCTATTTTAGACAATAGAGAGCCTACATGCAGCTATCTAGAACAGTGGCCAGTGGCAAGGTGCTTTCAATCTGATCTTGGGTTAGTGGTACACGCATACACACGCGCGCGCACAGGTCATGCACATACGCGGAGGTAAAGACACAGCCATACGCTCGAGGTAGACCAAGCTAATCTGCATAAGGTACCAATTCAGGGAGTCTATAGACCTTGGGTGGACAATTCTTCGACCTAGACGGCAGGTGCACTTGAAGCAGACGCTGATTGACCAGAGAATACTGGGACCAAAGTTCACCAAACCTCGGAAAGAGGAAAAGTATGACACGCCATTTGCATAATACGAATAAATGACAATTAAAGTAAAATCACGAGCAAATTATTTAGTTTTCGTTTGACCGAATATCGTTTTAGTTTTCGTTTGATCAATTTTCGTTTAGTTTTAGTTTTGATTGCGGCAAATTTCGTTTTAGTTTTAGTTTTCGTTGTCACCTCATTTTAGTTTTAGTTTCAGTTTTCGTCAACGAAAATGTTTCATTTTCGTTAATTACCATTTTCGTTTTCGTTTTCGTTAACGAAAACAACACTATATGCAAATGGCGTGTCATACTTTTCCTCTTTCCGAGGTTTGGTGAACTTTGGTCCCAGTATTCTCTGGTCAATCAGCGTCTGCTTCAAGTGCACCTGCCGTCTAGGTCGAAGAATTGTCCACCCAAGGTCTATAGACTCCCTGAATTGGTACCTTATGCAGATTAGCTTGGTCTACCTCGAGCGTATGGCTGTGTCTTTACCTCCGCGTATGTGCATGACCTGTGCGCGCGCGTGTGTATGCGTGTACCACTAACCCAAGATCAGATTGAAAGCACCTTGCCACTGGCCACTGTTCTAGATAGCTGCATGTAGGCTCTCTATTGTCTAAAATAGGTCGAGGGCAATTGTCCACCCAAGATCTCTAGACTCCCCTGAGAGGGGTATCTGTATGCAGATTAGCTTGGTCTACCGCCAGTGTTTGGTTGATTACATACAATGAGCTAGTATGTGACAACACATGTCAGATGCTAATGAATTTTGAAATGCCATTTCACAGCTTATTCCAGCATCCTTTCTTTGGTGTCAGAAGCTGATCGTTGCAAGAGTTTTGGAGTTCATAAATTGTAATTATAGGCATGGTCTTCGATATTTCTTTTTGTCAGAAAGGCCTATTGGAAAAGGTAATGAATTCACTATTTCCATCTAAGTAGTTTTGCAAAAATACTTTAAAAAATAGCTTTTAGTAAATAAACTGAAAAACAGCTCATTTGTTTCTATATCCAGAATTGAACGTGCAATAAAAAAATTTAAAAATAGCGAAATAACATTAAAATATGATCTAGGTTGACACAACTATAGGGCATAAATATCTCTATCATAACTATATTACTCACAAACAATAATTAATTACATGCTGAGGTATCAATTGCGCAGATTATAAGAAAAGGACATTTCACATAAATCAGTATTTTTTTGTATTCATCACGTCTTCGTTTTGTCTTGTATTTATTTAGGTTCTTCAAGAAATTATATGGCATTAAGTTCTAACGAGTCAATAGCCCCAGCTTACTAAAACGAAAACTAAAACAAAAATTGGATTACTAAAACGAAAACTAAAACTAAAATTGGATTACTAAAACTAAAACTAAAACTAAAATTGATCCATAAAAACTAAAACGAAAACTAAAACTAATATTTAGCAACAATTAAAACTAAGACTAAAACTAAATATCAAGACTAACAATAAAAACTAAAACTAAAACTAAAATTGAGACAATATTAAAACAACACTAGTAAAAACACTAAAGAATCGGGAAGAGATACAAAAAATTAGTCCGAGCACAGGCCTATAACATAGCTTGTTTAAGTTTTAAAAGGTGTGCAGAAAACACTTATACTATTATATCTGCAACGGCCCGGCTTGTTGTCACGAGTTGTGATTACTATAATGGTTATCAGGAAGAAAACTGAAAAAAGCAGTCCGAACAGAGACCTATAACAAAGCTTGTTTACATTAAAAAAGGTGTACAGTAATACTATTAAGATAAGGTCGTTGATGACAAACCAATTAATCATCATTCACAAGTTTAAACGTGCGCCTTGACTCATTCTACCTCTTTGGTGTGAGGCGGGCAAAGGACCATATATTATATGCGTGTCGGTAAGTGCACGAAATAATACTTGTATTATAATCAAAGTCTATTATTACTGACGTGTCAAGACCCTGGAGACTACGAGATTAAGTGAATGCACGTGCTCCGAGCTTGATCTGAGAAATTTGATATACGCTCGAGGCGTATTGGTCCGTAGAACTTGCCCGGGGTGTGCTGGTGCAGATATGGGACGCACCAGGTGTTTAAAAACTACTATTTTAGGCGAATTCGTAAAAACGCATTATCGGTACAAAATGTTATTAATAATTTTTTCGTTGTTCTTTCTATTAAATATTTTTATTTGATAGTCGTTGGTTTTTAATGACGCATCTTCAACTCAGAAGGTCCCTAGGCCCAACCCAGGCCAGATGGACACTGATGATGATGATGATGATGATGATTATGATGATGATGATGATGATGATGATGATGATGATGATAATGATGATGATGATGATGACGACGACGACGGCGGCGACGACGACGATGACGATGACTATGACGATGACTATGACGATGACAAGGACTCGCTTCTACCCTCAGCGATTTCTTGTGCATTCACTCCAGTGTTTTCTCGCCTCTCTAAGTGGCGCTAGATAATTAGTGATTGTTTGACTACCTTAGAGGCCTAGACCACTCCATGCTACTACTTGGTTGTTACTATTTTCTATGACATGATCGGACGATATTATAGATCACCATTGTTGATCATTTTAAGGTCAATTTGAAAGGACTATGTACCTGCTTAGCCAAAGATAAAGATCTCTTTAAGTTTAAAAGATCAATATAAGATATTAATATATTATATTATTATGGCTATCTAGGTACTAAGGCCACATCGTGCGTAAGCCGTGCGTGAGTGAAACGCGATAATTATAGGCTATCTTTAATCTTAAACGACGTTTTTGGCCAATTGCCCAAGGTCTCTGTTGACAATTATAATACAGGCGAAGTAAGTATAGACATATTAGACACATTCATACACACATCCATGCATAAGTGTACGCATGCACGGTGTACATGCGTACATACGTGTGCAGAATCATACATTCGTCCATACACACAGAGAGAGAGAATTTAGTAATACACACACACACACACACACACACACACACACACACACACACACACACACACACACACACACACTATCTATTATAAAAATACATTATACAAACACAAATGCGCGCAATGCTCTTTTGAGCATCATGGCCTTCTGGTACATTAAATAGAACAGAACAGAATAGAATACAGTAGAGTTGAGTAGTGTATAATTGAATACAACATCATAGAATTGAAAAGAACAGAACAGAAAAAATAGAATAGAATAGAATAGAATAGAATAGAATAGAATAGAATAGAATAGAATAGAATAGAATAGAACAGAGTAGAATATAATAGAATACAATACAATACAGTAGAACAGAATAGAACAGAGTAGAATAGAATAGAATAGAATAGACTAGAATAAAATAAAATAGAATAGAATAAAATAGAACAGAACAGAACAGATTAGAACAGGACATAACAGAACAGAACGCATACTAATTTTTCGAGTGCACCAACATACATGTATATTGTATAATACTCTCATGAAAACGAACATGAGTTTAATGCACGTATTATACACGAAGTCTGCATACATAAGTAAGCAGAGGGGATTGCGCAAGGAGAAAGAGAGGCGCAAATGAATCCTCTACAGCTATCTTAAACGTCAAAATTCTATTCCAAACGCAAAAAGTTTGATTTGGGAAAAACCTAGGGGGGGGGGGTGGTTACAACCCCCCCTGGTAGCCCGAGGGTTAAACAGCGTGAGCTATATGTATGTTTATTGTTTAGGCCTATGTACCATTATAATTTTCTCTATCGATCTCTCCTCATTTTACCGCTTTGTTTACCATAATCGATCACTGGTCTTGTCATAACCCCCCTCTCTCGCTCTTGTGCGCTATGATCTGTCTGCCTCTATCACTCCTTCTAGTCTGTTTCTGTCTCTGTCTCTGTCTCTGTCTCTGTCTCTGTCTCTGTCTCTGTCTCTGTCTCTGTCTTTGTCTCTGTCTCTGTCTCTGTCTGCCTGTTTGTCTCTCTTCATTTTGATCTTTCTCTAGCTCTAAGTAGGTCTGTCTGTTTCTCTACGCGTCTCCTCCTCGAATAGAGCTAAAACCAGTTCATCAGTCTATCAGTCTGTCTATCTGTCTCTCCCTCCTTCCGTCTGTCTGTCTGTCTGTCTGTCTATCTGTGTGCGTCTCCCTCCCATCCCTCCGCCATCCCTCCCTCTCTCGCCTATCTCTCTATTAGTCGTTACCTGAATTCATGTCAAGTGAGACGAGATCAAAGACAGAGTTCATCGAAAGCACGCACTTCTCAAGTTTTAATCCTTCGACTTTATACGAAAGAGACCATCGCAAATCCCTGGACGATGCTCTTAAAGGCGCAGAAATGGTTTTGGTAAATGGTGGATGGCATATTATAGTAATTGTAATCGAGCATTTATATATCGCTACTTCAAGAGAACTCTTGATAGAAGCTCTCGACCCGACACCAAACCATAATCGCAGCACCACGCTGTCTCCTCGGCTTGACCTCCCCGGATTTTGACCTGGCACCGGAACGAAAACGGCAGCTCTGGCTATTGCGGACTTGATTTGATATAGCGCCGGTGCATAAGCTGGTCTCTCTGACGTGGCTTTTGTGGGCGCTGTGAGATGCTTGAAGATTTACATTACATTACACAATCAAAGATAATGGTTTTCAAGCGCTTGCGGAAAAGGGGCAAAGAAGGACAAAGACGTTCATTACGGAGACTAATAGGCAACTTATTCCAGAAAGACGGACCGACCATAGCAAAGCTTTTGTGCAGCCCTGTGGAAGATCGAGCCATAGGAACAACCAGGTCACCATGCGTTGCATATGTATATTCTGTGTGTTTTTGCATCGCAATGGCAATCTACAAATTTCTATAGCGTTGTGTATGTATGTATGTGAACTTTTATAGCGCCATTTCAGGTTTCTACTCACAAGCTCTCCCGAATACTGTAACAGCGCGGACACTGATTCGGAGTTTAAAGCTGAAACGCCTGAAAATTTCAAGTGAAGGACTTACCCAAGGACACTACGCAGCGACTTGAGATGGATTCAAACCTGCAACTTTTCGGCTGCAAGGCAACGGACATACCCACTATGCCACGGCGCCCCTTTAAGTTTCATTGTTAATATTATTGTATTACTAGACGGCCTATAATAACTAAATTCAACCAGTTAATACTAGTCTTATCGAAATCTTATCTTTTATATTTTCGTCTATGATCATTTAATAGGTGTTTAAAAGCAATAACATTGTCAGAGCTTTGAGTTGAATCAAAGCAGTAAGTAAGCAAATGTTTGTATGTCTTAATTTGTTTGTATGTGCACTTGTTATAGCGCCCCTTCAAGCTCTCTCTACTCAGAGGCGCTCCCGAATGTAGAGCGGACAGTCACTGCGTCGGAGTTTCACGCTGAAGCGCTGAGCAATTGTGAGTGAATGACTTGCCAAGGTCCTTACGCGGCGAGGTGGATTCGAACTTCGAACCTTCGGCTCCAAGGCAACGACGCCACCACTACACCACCGCGCCTCATGCACGGAAGGCGGTCAAACATAGAAGCAGATATTATGTCGGGCTATTAGTTTGGCCACAGCATTTAGAACACATGGACACGCGATCAAAGCGGACAATGTACCGGTCTTCATATTATGCCAGGACTATGTGGATGGAAAAGAGGAATACAGAGTGGACGCTGGATGGACAATGTCGAGGAGTATAGATTGGGTTTTCGATGGCGGATTGCGCAAGGAGAAAGAGAGGGGCAGAGAAGAGGGATGCAGTAAACTGACGTCATTGACTCTTGTCTCGGATCCGCAGTAATGAGAATCGACAAGATGATGATGATGATGATGATGATGATGATGATGATTTAGAACAGACTGAATAAGAAAGATTCGAACTTATTATAGCGTGTGAAATGCCGATACTGTCTGTCTGTCTGTCTGTCTGTCTGTCTGTCTGTCTGTCTGTCTGTCTGTCTGTCTGTCTGTCTGTCTGTCTGTCTCTCTTTCTCTCTCTCTGTGGACATTTCACTATCTCTAAGTATGTCTGTCTTCGCGTCTCTTACTCAGTCCATCAGTTAATGTGTCTGTCTGTATGTCTGTTTCTAGCACCCCTCCCTCTTACCTCCTACCTCCTACCTCCCTCCCTCTGTCCCTCTCTCTATACCTCAGTCGTTACCTGAATTCATGTCAAGTGAGACGAGTTTCGAGACAGAGTTCATTGAAAGCATCCACTTCTCAAGTCTTCAAGTCTTAATCCTTCGACTTTACGACCTATCGAAAGAGACCATAGCAAAACCCTGGACGACACTCTCAAAAGCGCAGAAATGGTTTTGGCCTATAATAGAGTAAATGGTGGATGACATTTTATAGTAATTGTAGTTGTAATCGAACATTAATTTTATATAGCGCCACTTCAAGAGAACTCATCAGAGGCGCTCCCGACCTGACACCAAACCATAATCAAAGAGAATGGTTTTCAAACGCTTGCGGAAAAGGGACACAGAAAGACAAAGAAGTTCATTACGGAGACTAATAGGTAACTTATTCCGGAAAGACCATAGCAAAGCTTCTATGCAGCACTGTGGAAGATCGAGCCATAGGAACAACCAGGTCACCATGCGTTGCATATGTATATTCTGTGTATCTTAGCATCGCAATGGTAATCTACAAATTTCTATTACATGGCGTTGTGTATGTATGTGAACATTTATAGCGCCATTTCAAGTGCTACTCAGATGCTCTCCAGACTACAGCGCGGACACTGAATTGGAGTTTCACGCCGAAACGCCTAAATATTGCAAGTGAAGGACTTACTCAAGGACACTACGCAGCGACTTGAGGTGGATTCGAACCTGCAGCTTTCCGGCTGCAAGGCAACGGACATACCCACTACACCATGGCGCCCCACTGAGTAGATATCCTCGAAGGGCGCTATATAAATGTTCCTAGTAAATTTTATTTTTGATTGTTTTGCTAGACGACGAGGCACACCAGGATCATTAATTTTATTCTTTACTGTTTCTCTTGTTATTTATATATAAGTTTATAATCATTTAAAAGGTGTCTAAAAGCAATACCATTGTCAGGGCCATGAGTTGAATACAAGTAATAAGGGGAAGCCAATGAAGATGGTCAAACATAAAAGCACAGATGTTTGAATATCAAAGGTATATCTACATGGCGACGTAGCAAAACTTTTGCATAAATAAATATAGTGTAATGCAATTTTTAATTAAAGTAAGTTCTTGAATCATATCAACTAAGCTTCGAAATACTTCTGTCTAGATCGTTCAACTGGTGATGCCAGACCAAATTAACCTCAATGAAAGGAGAGATCGACTTAAAAGCATTTTCAGATGTGGCGCAAGTCTTTGGTTATCATACCAAAACTAGTTGAATGTCCCGCTATGAACGAGATAACTGATGATTAAACACCTCTTTTAATAGACAAATGTTTGTTAGAAAACTTCTTTACGTTGAGCGTTTTTTGATTATTGTGCTTGGACGACAAGAATTCAGTATTAATACACCTTTTTATTGCTCACATTTCTCATTAAACTTCGAGCAGAAGCGCAATTAGATCTAGGGTTGAATTTGTGTTGATGATGATGACGACGAAGATATTGACGATCAAAATAATGACGACAATGTTGATGATGATGATGAATACAATGACGATGATGATGATGACGATGATGATGACGAAGGAGCTGATGATGACAGTAGTGATGGTTTATAAAATTGCCAAAAAGTTGTAGATTCGTCTGGAGTAATAGGGTGTACCAATGAGCAGCGCTGTATAAAATATACGTACTAATAATAATACTGATAACAATAATAATAAAGGACAAAGCAAATTTTTCTTTCAGTTTCCTGTGGAAATTTGCTGCGCTTAATAAATGAATACAATCAATACCAATAGCAATATCAATATCAATATAAATATCATTTTCAATAGCAATAACATCAATTGTAATATCAACAACAGCAACAGCAACAATATAAACAACAACAACAACATTCAATTCTCTTGCAATAGGCGTCTCAAAAACCCACCCTCGGCAGTTCCTTTATGCGGGTACACCATCCCTCCGTCCCCCTCCATTCGACGCCAAGCTTGCTACTCACGAGAGCGAGTAACCTGGACAGATAAAAACATAATGACAGGCATAAGCCTTGAGCGAGCCATAGAGCAAGCGAGCGCCTAATAGGCCTACTACTTAGACAGGTGCGTGCGAGTGAGAGCGAGTAGTCAATGATTTGCACACACACACACACACACACACACACACACACACACACACACACACACACACACACACACACACACACACACACACACACACACACACACACACACACACACACACACACACACACACATACATGCCTCGTATGTACATCCGAGGCCCTGATAGTGCCCATGCAGTCTGAGATCGCGTGGATCCCGTAGGGCTAGAAGGTCGATCTATGTATCAAAATGTTCGTAGTGATGAGTAGCCAATCACAATCGCCGATTTGAAAGCATACACTTCTTGCTTTTTTAATTATAACCAATGACATACGTTGCATCATAAGCGAGAGCGTGAATCCGAGGACGCTCTCGGATTCTGTATTAAGAGGCGGGCGCGGAAATAAGGAGCACGCTTGGTAACGGTGTGTGAGTGTGTGTTTTTAGTTCTCGAAAGAGACGTAAATTGACATAGCAGCAAATTTACCATTGCAATGTAGAGTCTGCGTGTGAATTCTTTGCATGCGGTCTGAGAGCTTGAACTTGTACACACACAGCACCATTCCGAGTGCAAAAATGTGTGTGTTAACCAAGCCCTCAACGAAATATTAATTGAAGATAAATTTAATTCTGAAATTAAATGTAGGAAAAATAATATTTAAAAAGCTATGCATTAATATAGTTTGCCTGAATTATGCGAATTTTTTAACAGCTAGCCGAAGCACGATAACATGAAGTAAACGAACGGCATTTATGTAGCGTCGTTTTTCTGGGTTGCATTCTGTTAAGTAAAAAAAACAAAATGCAAGCTTCGATGGGTTTGCAAATTGGAAGAATCGTGTCCTAAGTTTAATCCACGTTAAATTGTCAAGAACGAAGTAAAATTGGCAATGATATTTCAAAACTTTAGGCCAATCTTCAATAAGACCCGAGAGCCAGACAGTCTTTGGCTTCAAGCTAAACAATTCGCCGTTTGTGCAGATTTATCGAATAATTTGGGTGTTGCTAGATATTTTTTGTCTTTGATTTGTATCTGTTAAAATTCCTAATTACGGTGGAAAAAAATTAGCCTATCTGGGGTCGAAGAATTGTTTCCATTTAGCGACTGTGTGTATGTTTTCTGTGTTCGCACACTATTTGCATGCAGTCTGAGAGCTTGGCCTAAGTACACACTGCATCATTCCGAGTGCAAAATCTATTTTGGCGAGTGTGTGTGAACCAATACTGCAGGTTTTTCCTGTGTGCATTCTTTGCATGCGGTCTGAGAGCTTGGACTTGTACACACACAGCATCATTCCGAGTACAAAATAGTGTGTGTGAACCAATACTGCAGGTTTTTCCTGTGTGCATTCTTTGCATGCGGTCTGAGAGCTTGGACTTGTACACACACAGCATCATTCCGAGTACAAAATAGTGTGTGTGAACCAATACTGCAGGTTTTTCCTGTGTGCATTCTTTGCATGCGGTCTGAGAGCTTGGACTTGTACACACACAGCATCATTCCGAGTACAAAATAGTGTGTGTGAACCAATACTGCAGGTTTTTCCTGTGTGCATTCTTTGCATGCGGTCTGAGAGCTTGGACTTGTACACACACAGCATCATTCCGAGTACAAAATAGTGTGTGTGAACCAATACTGCAGGTTTTTCCTGTGTGCATTCTTTGCATGCGGTCTGAGAGCTTGGACTTGTACACACACAGCATCATTCCGAGTACAAAAGAGTGTGTGTGAACCAATTAAAAATAATTTTTGGAATTACATGCATTAAATCAAATGGTCTTGAAATTTTTAAATAAAATTCATATTAGCAATCAAATAAAATTCATTGCACTGGGAGCGCTTCTGAATGGCCACGGCTGTGAGCAGCGCTGTAGAAATTGCTGATTACATTATATTACAGAACAATACATTCTGATTTCTGAGTGATGTTTGTAATTGTAATCTGACACCACTTAAGCGCCACTTTAAGAAAGCACTCTTCAGGGATCTACAGACCAACAAGAAACTAAATTAGCAATCAATAACTCATTTATTATTCCAGTGACATTGAAATTGACATTGCAGAAAAAAAATCATAGCACCTAAATGAATGCAAAGGACATCAAAGTGGGACAGGAGAGCCATTTACCTAGGGCAGTCTGAGCTTCTTGGAAGCAATATGCTGGCACTAAAACTAGTCATGCAAAGATATCCAAGCTTCAATGTAAGTTAAGATACTGTGCAAAAATATTTAGAATCATAACATACAGCCAAACATACACCAAACATAAGCTGTGACACAAGCAGAGGCCTAATAGATATCAATTCTAATATGATGCACAGGTCACCACTGTAACATAACTGAACCAAGATATAAGCCAACTGTATCTGCCATTGAATAGTGCTATTTTTGAAACATGTTTAGGTTATAAGCAGATAATCACACTTGCAATATGCTGGCACTAAAACTAGTCATGCAAAAGATATCCAAGCTTCAATGTAAGTTAAGATACTGTGCAAAAAAATTAGAATTATAATATGCAGACAACATAAAACCAAACATAAGCTGGCACAGAAGCAGAGGCCTAATAGATATCAATTCTAATATGATGCACAGGTCACCACTGTAACATAACTGAAACAAGATATAAGCCAACTGTATCTGCCATTGAATAGTGCTATTTTTGAAACATGTTTAGGTTATAAGCAGATAATCACACTTGCAATATGCTGGCACTAAAACTAGTCATGCAAAGATATCCAAGCTTCAATGTAAGTTAAGATACTGTGCAAAAAAATTTAGAATCATAACATACAGCCAAACATAAAACCAAACATAAGCTGGCACAGAAGCAGAGGCCTAATAGATATCAATTCTAATATGATGCACAGGTCACCACTGTAACATAACTGAAACAAGATATAAGCCAACTGTATCTGCCATTGAATAGTGCTATTTTTGAAACATGCTTAGGTTATAAGCAGATAATCACACTTGCAATATGCTGGCACTAAAACTAGTCATGCAAAAGATATCCAAGCTTCAATGTAAGTTAAGATACTGTGCAAAAAAATTAGAATTATAATATGCAGACAACATAAAACCAAAGATTTGTATCTGTTAAAATTCCTAATTACGGTGGAAAAAAATTAGCCTATCTGGGGTCGAAGAATTGTTTCCATTTAGCGACTGTGTGTATGTTTTCTGTGTTCGCACACTATTTGCATGCAGTCTGAGAGCTTGGCCTAAGTACACACTGCATCATTCCGAGTGCAAAATCTATTTTGGCGAGTTATGTGAATAATTCCCTCCGTGAAGCAATTTTTGCCATATTTTCCTGCGTCCTTCAGATCTGACTGGATAGCTCAATGCATGCTGCACTTCAATTTCAGTCTTGTGAGCTTGTTGCAGATGCCGAGAAAGACATTTCTTCCTTAGACCATATCTTGTATTCTCTGCTCCTATTCCCTATTTTCTTGGCATCAAAACTGTAGCCGTCAGCATTTATATCACGATCAGAGACAATGTCGTGATTTTGACCCTTGTCAAGAACTACATCAGCATCAACATCCTTACCATCTGCACTCTCTTCTCTGTCATGAAAAATTTTTGACAGTCAGCAAACAACAATGTTGAAAAATCAATTTTCATCAGGATCTAACTGCAAATGCAACAAGATCCGAAACATTAGAGCAGCAATAAGAAAAGCCAAGCAAAAAGGTTATAGATGATAAAACAACACTATTTTAAGCAACAATTCTATTTTTACAGGGCAGTCATGATGAAAAACTAGAAAATTTCTCTATTTATGACTATTTCTTAGGCCCACGGTACATCTTAGACTTATGTTTGTTGATCTGTGTGTTGACGTAAAATTTTACACTTTTCCATGTCCGATCGGCAAGCGCTGGTTCCTTGGCTTTTGCATTTAAGCAATCCAGTTGTCTAGGACACTTCAGTTTCTGTATGAAAGTAGACAACTGTCTGGTAACTGCTTCTGTTTCTTCCTTAGACCATATCTTGTATTCTCTGCTCCTATTCCCTATTTTCTTGGCATCAAAACTGTAGCCGTCAGCATTTATATCACGATCAGAGACAATGTCGTGATTTTGACCCTTGTCAAGAACTACATCAGCATCAACATCCTTACCATCTGCACTCTCTTCTCTGTCATGATCATCATCATGATCATGACAGAAATCATCAACATGATCATCATCATCATGATGATCATCATCGTCAGAGTGGTTTTCACCCGCAATTTCATAATCTGAATTGATGTCTTCATCAGCATCATCAACATTTATCTCATCCAAGGACTTTCCATAGAAACGCTGCACATCACCTCGTTCCATAAGCAGCAAAACTTTACTGAGTTTAGCCACCATCATAGTGTCTTCCGGCAACCTATAATACTCCCGATGCACGCGAATGTCATGACCCATGAACTTTGCAAGGAGGTCTAATTCATGTCCGTGGAGATTGAGAAGCTGTGAAATGGTTGCAACATGCTTGCGAAGACCTACTGAAGTGATCAATTCAGGTTTCTTGGCACCACAGTCTTTGGCCAACTCCTGCAAGATGTCTCTGGCTCTTAACGTGGTTGCTGAGTCTCCAGAGCGGGCAAAGACGTAATTATTGTTCACTGAAATTCCGCAAACTACTCGAAGCCTTACTAGAAGTTCTGTAGATTTATGCATGTCTGGGGTGAACAAAACAGGAACTCCTCGATTTCTTTTACCCCGTATGATGACATGGTAAAAACTGTCTAACAAGGTTCTTTCCACAGGTGAAAGTGCTTCATACACTTCACCTTGCACATTGGCGTTTGACTTCACCATGTTCTTATATAGAGATAGAGTCATCCTCTGAACCTCTCCGCTTCTGCGTCTGTTGAACAATACAATCCTTGCTAAAGTACATGATGCCAATGTCCTCCATTTCTCAGAACTTGGTGATAATGCCAAACTGTTTTCTGCTTCAGCAACTTTGCTAATTAGATGCATGTTAAGCAGTTTCAGATCACTGGCTAATGGTAACTTTTTAGGACAATTCCACTTTCGTTCTTCGATGGTCTGTCTCGCTTGCGTTGAAACTTGCAATTTCCAATCTTCTTTTGCAATGTCCAAGAAATCATTACACTTTTCTCTTAAAGTGCTGCATCCTTCTCGTACTGCCTTTCCACGAAGATTCTGGGCACACTTCGTCAGTGACTGGCCCAAACGCAACGCTAATGAAGGAATTTCGTATGTCCCTGTTTCACTATTGTATCCAGCGAGAGCTTTCACGGCATCACACACAACATCAAACTTTCCAACTTCGATGCATTCGCTCAAATTCTGAATTGTTGTATCAATTGTTCTGACTTTTATTAAAAAACGACCCAGCTCTCTCAAACGACATCTTATTTCTTGCTGACCATGATGGGACAGTCCCTTGCGGCCTGTTAGGTACAGACGCTTTCCGAAATCCAAGATTGTGCAATCATTTCTAACGGCCATAGCCACTTGCCCATTTTCTAGGTGAGACAAAATGTTATCAGAGAATGCTTGCGTTATCATTGTATTGGACCGCACAGGCAGAAGACGGGCACCCTCGGCTTGGTGCATCACTTTTCCTGAAGCACTTCTATAATTATCTCTTTCAACACATTTTCTCTTGTGCCTGTAGAGCTGTTTTCTACTGAACAGTCCATGACATTTTGCACATGGCAAAAAATTACCAGGGTCGCAGGGTTTGCCTGAAGGATTCCGTTTTGCAACAACAAGTTGCCCTATTCCTGTTTCATAGACTTGCTGATTATGTGAATAATTCCCTCCGTGAAGCAATTTTTGCCATATTTTCCTGCGTCCTTCAGATCTGACTGGATAGCTCAATGCATGCTGCACTTCAATTTCAGTCTTGTGAGCTTGTTGCAGATGCCGAGAAAGACATTTCGAAGCTTTGCCACAAAACACACAATAATTCACTTTGTCCCAAATTCGTTTCACAATTTCTCCACCAACAATGACATTTCTTGTACATTTCACTGTGATCCCAGAAGTTGGCGAAGATTCAACTTCACCTACCGGAATCCCTGATCGCGGCTTAACAGTCAAGTCACTGGTAGACTTAGTTGGCAGATTTACCTTATCATTAACGTTCAGATCACAAGCCAAATTTCTTGCACTTACTGAAGAATCGACTGCATTCATTTTTAAATATGGCATTGAATAGTGAAGTGGGTAACTTGAGCTTAGTTCAAAGTTGCTCGGTAGAATTTCATTAAGTGAAAGTCTCTCACTAGTGGCCCACACACTCCCAGCTACAAACTCGGTATTTGTCTCATTGTTCGAAGTCTTGTGAGTTACATCTGGAGAGACATGTTCCTTTAGGAAAAAGTTTGAAATGTCGTTACTTGTTTTGAGCATCACAGTGCATTGATCAACATCCATCTCACCCAATTGGAAAATAAGGTCGCTAGTCCAAGTTTGCTTTTGGCTGACTGGTATTTGTATTGTGGGTTGATCTGTCAGTGTATGAAAGTTAGTGGGTGTTGCAGAGACACATGACAATGTCACCCCTTCGCCAACGAAGCCACCACTAATAAGGTCGCTAGTCCAAGTTTGCTTTTGGCTGACTGGTATTTGTATTGTGGGTTTATCTGTCAGTGTATGAAAGTTAGTGGGTGTTGCAGAGACACATGACAATGTCACCCCTTCGCCAACGAAGCCACCACTAATAAGGTCGCTAGTCCAAGTTTGCTGTTGGCTGACTGGTATTTGTATTGTGGGTTGATCTGTCAGTGTATGAAAGTTAGTGGGTGTTGCAGAGGCACATGAAAATGTCACCCCTTCGCCAACGAAGCCTCCACTAATAAGGTCGCTAGTCCAAGTTTGCTGTTGGCTGACTGGTATTTGTATTGTGGGTTGATCTGTCAGTGTATGAAAGTTAGTTGCAGAGGCACATGAAAATGTCACCCCTTCGCCAACGAAGCCACCACTGTAACAATAAGCAATTTCAGCAACTTATAATAATATTGCGCCATTTGTATTACCTGCTTTCCAGAGGTTGTTATTGTTTCAAACTGGCTCTTATAATAGATCATAATTTGCAAAATGATTTAATTTAAATGACTGTTTTGTGCTGCTATGACAAGATCAATATGGGAGCCATTCAATTATATTACCTCTCTTTTCTCTTTTCTCTTGACTTGTAAATCATTATCAGTTTATTAATCATTATTATGTTTCTACCACTTACAATAATCAGCCACACAATTACTGACACTTTTTCGTTCTTACAATCAAGACTTGGTCTGTGGAAAAACAGAATTTGTAATAAATCACCTGGAAAGTACAAATTCAAACCTTTCAAACAACAGCATCCGTATAATTCATGAAGTGTGCTGTGTCAACCAAAATAAAGTTTAAACAAGCGAAATTATATTTTAAAAGTTACTCATACCTAGTAAAGCATTCTTCCACTGTATGCGTTGATTCTACGAAAGACATGTCATGTGAAGATTTCTTTCCCAGTTTTGTCTTGGTAAATAAAATTGGCAGTTCTTCAGATGTCTGGTCAGATTCTGAGGTGCAAGGTTGTTGTTTTAACTGTAAGCCCTGCTGCCACTTATTCATCTTCCAAGACAAACCAGCAGTGCTTGAGCTCACAGCATCGTATCCATCGTTGCTCCGTCTCTTTCTAATTGCGGCAACACTTTGGCAAGTTACCAAGTTAGGAGCTGTCAATCCTTGCATTCTGTATGATGCGAGCAACATCTGTTGCCCTCTGGATTGATAGCTGACAGATTCATTCTGCCCTGTAATAAACGTTCACAAAACGATATTATTTATCACATTGGACATTGATTGGTAGGCTAAATACTTATGTTAAATAACTGATAACAATAACAACAATAATATTTACTACTACTACTACTGCTACTGCTGCTGCTGCTGCTGCTGCTACTGCTACTGCTGCTGCTGCTGCTGCTGCTGCTGCTGCTGCTGCTGCTGCTACTACTACTACTACTACTACTACTACTACTACTACTACTACTACTACTACTACTACTACTACTATCTGGTATCTGTTCCATCCAGCTTTAACGCCATAGCCCTCAGCGGGTCATTTGTTCAAACAGAATTTGTCGAATAATAGCAGTACTAATATAATAATGAAGCTTATAATAATATTATTTTTGGCATTTCACGTTGGGGCTAAAGAAGTTAAATGTAGAGAAGACATTAAAATTATGCAAAGAATTTATGGCAGTTTATAAGACAGTTCAAGAGAAAAACCACGACCCATGGTAGCACCATCACTGAATAAATATTTAACACTTATTTAAAAATAATTAAAGTTTTGACACCACTGGTACAAGCACATTGCATCGTATGGCATCATGCTGTATTGCATCATATTGTATTTTGTTCGATTGTGAATGCGTACCTTGCGTTGCTGTGACGGGTGCCCTCCACGGATCTGTCTGGACAGTGCTGCGTCTGGGTGCAGAGACCGTGAGACCTTGAGACCTTGCCTGCTGAAAAGAACAATGGAAAACTGTAAACAAAGAATCGAAAGCTTTGGGAA
Source organism: Lumbricus rubellus (assembly GCA_945859605.1). Classification (NCBI taxonomy): domain Eukaryota; kingdom Metazoa; phylum Annelida; class Clitellata; order Crassiclitellata; family Lumbricidae; genus Lumbricus; species Lumbricus rubellus. The sequence continues at coordinate 34,257,397 of OX243821.1, forward strand.
ACCTGGTCATCCTCACAAAAGGCATTGGTATGGGCAATTTAAAGACAAAAGGCATTATGTATTGTCAATTTATAGACAAAGTACAATGAGATGGACAATTTATATAGCACTACTAAAATATGGAGTTTCCTTAAAACTTAACGAGCACTTTGAAGATCATGCAATTGTGGTAGAGTGGTTAACGATTTACATAGTGCTCACTGCTAAAATACGGAGCTTATTTAAATATCACCGTGTACTTGTCAGATTGAATTAATAAACGAATTATAATATTATTATCAACATTATTATTATTATCAACATCATTAATATTATTTTAAAAATTTCCTAAGATTAGCATTATGCAACTACAGAGCCTTATTATAATTATTATCCTTTTACAATTTTCTCCTCCTAACACCACCTTACACCACCGCTGGACTATAGCACTCTTGCATTTTGCAAAGCCAATCCCAAGCTCGGATAAAAAAAGAGGGCAACGCTACTGATCTTCACCATCACACAGCATACCTTAATGCCCGTGTTCTGCGAGTATCTGTCTTGAGCAGCCAGCGTCTTCTCCATCACCGTCTTGACGACATTCTTCTGCGTCCGGTGATTCGGCATAGTACCTGCCGAAGAAACAAAATGATGAATAATAATACATAAATTCTCCACTAAATACAAGGGTTTATCGTTCTGTAAATGCTTGCCGAGAACCATTAGAAATCACAGATACAGTCGCCAAATGGAAACATATCACGAAACCAGATAATTACTTGTAAACACAATTTATTCATGCATTTACACTCTGTCTACGGTCTGTGAATACATGAGATTTTTGAGGGGGATTCCATTTCATTGTTGATGTTCAATAGAAATGGTCGTAAAATACACAGAAGTAGTTTTACAAATAGGAAACTTAATATGTTTACGCATAAAGCCAGCCCAAACGGTTTTAAAATGACAAAATCTAGTCAATCGGCCGCTAAATAACTCATTCAGTGTCATTTTTAAATATGTGACAAATGATAAATTAAAATATCAGGTAGTATTTTATCAACACATTACGATTATTATTTTTATCATAATAAATATTGATATCAAAGCCCACCGACAGAGAATGTCAAATTGAAACGCGCTTGAGGAACATAAGGTTTCCACATTAGTTAAGCCTATATTTTCCTGTGATGACACCCTGGCCCACCACTTGCTGGAAGATGTTCACATTGGCCCGCCACTCAAAAAGGTTTGACACCCTTGGTGTAGATGGACAAGAACCGTGGTGAGCAGGGGGTACGCGCTTTCGATTGCGTATTATAGACCAACCTTCGATTATGCCTACTATTAGTGTTTTCTACTATTAACGCTATGATACAAATGCTTGAATAACTTGCCTTAAGCTTCAACCCCGATCTAAGTATCGCAAACTTGAAAAGATTTTAAAATATAAACAAAATAATAGTCTATCTCTTCTCTTTCGCCACGCTTAACACAGTCGATAGTGTATTCGTTCTTCTTAGGCGCAGTTCTACGAAACCTAGCCCAATACTAGCCCAGTTGAAGAAACACACTCCAAAATCAGGCAAAAGTACATACGTGTGTGAATCTGGTGGAAACGTGTTTCTTAGCTCTCGGATTGCGAAAAGTTAAGCTCCGCCCACGACAAACCGAGAGCTTGACAAAATCGCGATTTTAAAATACTTCACCGATTCGAATTTCAAAAATATTAATAAATATAGAAGATATTATTGTTAGCTATCTTTCAGTATGTTTGTTTTGTTAAAATTGTATGTTATAATTTTACAAATAATTCATAATGGGCTCGTAATCCGAGAGCGTCCTCAAAAGCCTTCGGATTACGCCTAGTACCTCGGACGGTTGCTGTGGGTACATAGACGCGCCTTCGGAAGGTATGTAATGCGCACTCACACACACACACACACACACACACACACACACACACACACACACTAGAGATAGATTATTTTTATCGAGTGCGTATTAATACCGTTTAATAGGTCGCACAGCTTAGCGATTACTGTGATTTTCCCGGGCAAGTTTCGGCGCCCTTTTGTCAAGGTTTCGGCCGGATTTGGGCTAGTGAAACCGGTGTAGAAACGGTGGATTGCATGTGAAACGTGGACGTGTTTTGGAGCTGAAACGGTGTGGGTTATGACGGAGAGAAGTTTGGTGGACGACTAAGTAGGCTAGTAGTTTTTCGTATTGTGAAACGTTTTGTTTTGGAGTTTTTTCTGTGTGAAGGAGACGGATGTTGAAACGATGAGGTTTTGTGAGTGAAACGGAGGTGAAACGAAACTGAAGCACGAGGTGAGGCCTGTTTACGTTAGGTTGAACCGTTGAATGTGCGTCGGTTTGTCTGTGTGCACCTGTCTGTATGTATCTGTCTGTCTGTCTGTGTCTGCCTGTGTCTGTGTGTGTCTTTCTGTCTGCCTCTGTTTCTGTCTGTCTCTGTTTGTCTATGTGAACCACTCTGTGTGTCTCTGTCTCTGTCTCTGTCTTTGTCCCTGTCTTTATTTCTCTGTCCAATCTATATCTATATGCCCATTTCTCTGTCTCTAGCTAAGTCCCGATTTCTAGTTACGTCTTTATTATTGTAATCTGTAACTTGGACTGTAACGTGCAAAATGTAAAGCAGTGGGTTTTCAAAGCATCCATAAAAATATTGGTAAAGTCAATTGTATTTTGTTTTTATACTATTCTCGGGTGTTTTAGGGCATTGACTGATAACGCTCGTGGGTTACCAACTTACCATAGTGTCAATTTTTATTGCAATTTTTAAAATCCGCTGCAAACTCCGAAACTCAGCTATAATGACCGAGCACTGTCGGTGAGAGGATAAGACGGCGAGGGAGAGGGCCAAACACCCTCTTACGACGAGACTAGTATTTCGTTGACATGTTTGCCTAACTGGGTTGCCTAACTGGATGGGCAAGCAGTGGCGTAACAACCATGTAACGAAGGTGGACAAAATCCACGGGCCCCCGAGCTCCAAAGGGCCCCCAAGCTTAATAAGTAAAAAATTCATGTACTTTTTCGGAGTTTTTCCGTTTTATAATTAGTTTCAGATTGTAGAGTCTGACTATATTATGTAGGCCCTAGCCCCTAGGCCTATTCTGGATACGATGGATATGATAAATGATAATTATGCATGTGTCATGTCTGTCGGTACTGTATGGGTCATCGGATTTGAGAGCATTTGACCCGTAGTAGATGTCAACACTTAGTTGTACGTTATAGGGGCGGGGTCTACGGTTAGGGTATACGTTCATCCACGGAGGTCTAGGTTCATCCCGAGCAGGCGAAGCAACCCGACCAGAGGTGCGTACATCACTTAATCGTCCTTATCCGACCAGTCAAATCCAGCGTTAAGGAATGATGCCTGAATTAGTATTTGTTTTCTTTTCCACTCTCTCTAATTATATATCTGTGTGTGTGTGTGTGTGTGTGTGTTTCTCTCTGTCTGTCAGACAGACAGACAGACAGAGACAGATAAGTCTGCGTAGCTGTCTCCTTCTCTGTCTTCTGTCTGTCTCTGTCTCTTTCTCTGTGTGTGCGCATTGTGTGTGCCTGTCGTTGTCTCTGTCTCTGTCAATGTCTTTACGAGCCAAGCGTTGAAGTGACTGATACACGCTGCATATTGCAGTGTTCATTCCTTCGCGCTCATAATAATATCTTAGGTCAACTATTTCACTGGACAGGCTTGATGGTCTTTCTCTCCTTGCAGTCAAAAACGAAGGTGCCAAACAATTGAATATCGATGACTTGGCAGACACTTTTGCGAACAGAAAGGCTAGAATGGCAAAGTTCACGAAGTAATCCTACGAAGAACTACAGACCACAATGCGTCTAATAATATTACAGGCACGTATATAAGTGTGTGTGTAGCCTATGGACCTTTGTATGGGTGTCACGACAACTGGTCGGCAGACAGACAACTGGTCTTCAGACAACTGGTATAAGTACCGTCTAACGACAACTGGTATACAGACATCTGGACCAGCGCTTGAGAAATGGAAGCTGGATGAAATTTTGTACGGCTGAAATGGAGGCTGGATTGATAAAAACGCAAAAGAAATGGAAGCTGGATTAAGGTTCTTTTACAGGTGATGGATGCATGTTGAAAATGAATGAAATCATTAATCCAGCTTTCATTCTAGCTTAAAAAAACCATTTAACGTTTCTTCATAAATAAAAGTTTCTATTTCACCTAGACGAGTTTTTTGTAGACCAGTTGTCGTGGAACCGTTTTCTTGTTTTGCATTGAACCATTAATGTGCCTTAATGGATTATTGATGACAGCGTTTAATAGGCCCTTATACTGACATTCATGAAGCGAAACTTTACGAAAACTCACCAGTATAATATAGGTCTACTACTGCGCTACCAAAATTACTTCAGATAATATAATAGGCACTCGTGTATTAAAATAGCCATCTCATTGCTTTCACTGTTTAGTCCCATTAAAATGGATAGGGCCCCAAGCTGAGAATGTCCACGGGCCCCCGGCTCAGTTGTTACGCCACTGTGGGCAAGGTGTTACTTGTTTTCTTATGGCATTGTGCTTATTTATGGCAAAGCTGAAAACTTAAAAGAGGTGTTAAGGCCTTGTATTCGCCATTATTGGGTTGGCTTTGCGTCCTAGGATCATGTTGATTCATGTGAATTTTATCCGTCTTACATATTCAATATCAGCGAGCAATGAACCAGGCTATAACTTAGTATCAGAAGTGCATACTCTTCCCTATAAGGCCAGTTGTCACTAGACACTTATCGGCTAAAGGTAAGAACTGTTTGTTCAGATAACCTAATTGTAACCACGGCATGCATACATTGCTTACAGTGACTCGAAATATTGACATGGTGTTCTCAGGAGCCTAAAAATTGCCATGGTATGCTTGGTGTGCCAAAGGGTTAGCCTAACGGTTGCCGTGATATGCTGGGAGACCCTGATGGTGTGGCGCGATGGTGTAATGGTGGCGTCGTTGCCTTGGAGCCGGAAGGTTCGAGGTACGAATCCACCTCGCCGCGTATAAAGACCTTGGGCAAGTCCTTCACTCACAATTTGCTCAGAGCTTCGGCGTGAAACTCCGACGCAGTGTCCCCTCTGCATTCGGAAACGCCTCTGAGTAGGAGGAGCTTGAAGGGGCGCTATAACAAGTGCACATACAAACAAACAAGTAATATGCTCACAGATTCTAAAGTAAAGACTGTTGTGGTCAGAGATCCTATCAAAGGTCATTCAATAAAGAAAAGAACCCGTTGGTTCATTTTTATAAATATAGTATTATCTCTTTAAAAGGTGTCTAAATTTGGAGATCAGGCTCTGTCTGTCTGTTGCAATCCAAGACTTTGTCAAGCAAATGATTCTGAGTTACCAGAATGCCACTGGCGATTGTAACGGTTGTAATGGTCTTCTAAAGGCACCCCTTAAAGGTTTTCTCATGGTCGGTGACGTCATCTGGTATTCTTAGATTTTCCCAGAGCGCGAAACGTCACGCACGAAGTTCAATAGGTCACTGCGTTATATTAGACACCTTTAACTTAGAAGATTCTCAGAGTACAATAATTACGAGTTACCAGATGTTCCCAGGGTCTCCCAGGTTTGTGCTGTGAGAGGGGGTTGCACCGGGATTCCCAGGGTCCTGAATGGTGATTCACCGCTCTAAAGAAAAGATTCACGTGACGATATTTACCCTTTTGAGTCACACGAGAATGTAGAAGGGGGTGTGGCTGTTGTTACAATGGGTCATTTGTTGAAGGTCTAACCCTTGGGCGTGGGAGGGTGGTTCGGGGTTAAGGAAGTGTGGGATATGTGTGCGTACCTAGATGACATTTTTACTATTTGCAGATTTGATTTGTGTTCATTTAGCCTAAATAAGCTTAGATACATGTACTTTTCCAGCAATTATTGCTGTAATTAATTTTCAACGACCGCTGGTTTGATTTTATAAAGATAGTGGCATCTCTTTAAAAGGTGTCTAAGTTTGGAGAGCAGATTTATGGGAGTTTGGAATGGAACAATTTCTTGTTCCTTTCTCTGTCTCTGTCTGTGTCTTTCGACCTGTCTGTATATACATCTCTGTCCCTCTGTCTTTGTGTGTTTGTTTATAAATATCTCTGTCGCCGCATTTCTGCGTCTCTGTCTGTGTATCTATATATCTGTTTGTCTGTTTGTTCGGGGTTAAGGAAGTGTGGGACGTGTGCGTACCTAGACGACATTCCTCCTACCTGCACATTTGTTTTGTGTTAATTTACACGAATTAAGCATGTGGTCGTACCTGCGTGGATAGATTCTATAGAGGAAGAAACAACTTATAATTAATTTTCAATGACCGATGGTCTGTTCTTATAAGGATAGTGAAATCTCTTAAAGGGGTGTATAATATTGGGAGAGCAGCTAAGGTGTTTGAAATGGGAAAAAAATTCATTCTCTGTCTCTATCTGTCTATGTCTTTTGATCTGTCTGTGTGTACGCATGTTTGTTTTTCTGTCCTTGTGGGTTTGTTTCTAAATATCTATGTCTCCGTATTTCTGTGTATGTCTGTGTGTCTGTCTCTCTATAAACTAATGCGTGTATATTCGTGTGTGCGTGAATGTGTGTGTGTGTGTGTGTGTGTGTGTGTGTGTGTGTGTGTGTGTGTGTGTGTGTGTGTGTGTGTGTGTGTGTGTGTGTGTGTGTGTGTGTGTGTGTGTGTGTGTGTATTACATATAACTCTCTCATGCTGTTTGATTGCCTTTCAGTCCGTCTGAATATCCTACTTGCCTGTCTCTGTCTGTCTATCTGTCTGTACCTACCTGTCTCAGACTGTTTCTGTCTATGTCTGTCTGTCTGTCTGTCTGTCTGTCTCTGTCTACCTATTAGCCTTTCTACTTCTACTTCATTTCTTTCTCTTCTCAAAACTGTCTTATTCGACCGGGGTTGGACTGGGAGCGCTCCTGAGTAGTAACCTTGAAGGAGCGCTATATCAAATTCTCAGTAAATAAATAAATAAATAGTCAATCCCTCCTCATCAAATGGCAAGGGGTGGGGTAGCCCTGGGTCGCGTGCCCTCTTCACAGTCACCCTCCATCAACCCTCTGCGTGACTCGTAAAATCGCCGCTAGACGGCAACAAAACCGTTTCACCCGTCGCCAGAGAGCGTCTCTCCCCTTCGAAAGCTTTTCAAAGCACCTGTCCCAACGTCATAACGGTGCGAATGGCTGTGTTGAAAAATGCAGCTACTAGTGGCGCTTCTCTTAAACACCCCTTTTTCAGTGTGCACAATAGATGGAGATGCTAATCAGGTTGGCTATGACAGCCTTTTATATGTCGTTATTTTGGTTGGAGGAAGTAGATAAAATGCGGCGCTGTCTGAAGGTGGATGGTGCCAGTCATAAGCGTGGAAAAAGAGTAGGGCGACGCTAGTTACTTTCTGTTATCGGAGAATCGTTGAAGATACTGAGGCTTTTATTTTTTTAAAGAAATACATTAAACACCCATTTTAAGAATGTGCAGATTTTATATAAACAAAACCTAATAAAAGTTTAAATAGGTGGCTCCATTCGACTAACCCATAGTATAAAAGCATGCATATAAGCAAAAAACTGCTTTAAGAGAGCGAATACAGTTGGCCGCTTTCGTTCGAATTCATTCATTCATTCCAGAATTTATAAAGCGCTTCTTCAAAGGTGCTACCAGAAGCGCTCCCAACTCTAGCAAGGCAAAACAGCACAGGCTTGAGTTTAATGGAAAAATGCTTAAGTAAGAGCCTCTTGAAGTAGGCGTCATATCTATGGTAAACAGTGTTGCCCTCCTCTTTTCTTCATGCTTAGGTCTGGCACTGCTGGCTTACAGTGCCATGGACTTTCGATTCAACACTCTTGCTTTAGATTATTTGTGTTCAGTAGTCATATAGTTTCAATAATTATGATCACAAAGATCATTAACGTCGCCCTCCTCATTTATCAAGGCTTTAGACTGGCATTGCACAGAGGAGAGAAACGCTAGTTATCCTAGTTATCATACAGTGCCATTAAACATCGATGTCTATATAATTATACGAATCACCACCAGTATGCAATTGGATTCACAATGTTTGAAATGGTGACTGCTAACTTATGTTTGGCCATTATATACTTAAAAGAGGTGTTTGAATCATTCTGGCTAAATATGGTTTTATAGTGAAATTTTGGTGTCTTGTGGTTAGCAGCTATTTAATCAATTGAATTAAACTTGACACTCATTTGACGATATCAGACTATAGGTAGGCCAACAGCTAGTCAGAGGCTCTATAGTACCTCTTAGAGATCCTGCATGGTTGTGATGTGTAACATTAAACATGTATCAGGAACATACAGCAGAGCGGTTTTTATGGAATTTTTTGTACTGCACAACTCCTTTTTTCCTTTCCCATCCTGCGTGGTAAATTACTTCCAATCGGAGGAAAATGGTCTTTTTCAACTAGTTTTCACTGCATAGAAGTGCTTCTACAACTGCGCAAATCTATTTAGAACTGCCCATTTTGTGTACGACTGCACAATAAAAATGGCCTGGCATACAGCTTGAAACTCCGAAACAGAAAACACCTCTTTTAGTGTTTTGCTATTTATTATATAAGAACCCGCTCAAATTCTACTTTTATTCCTGTGACGCTATTCACTCACTCATTCGCTATGCTACCTTTTAACTTGAATGCTGCTTTCTGATTGGTCGTTCAATGAGTCATGGGGTGTGAGCGAAAACTCGGATCAACTGTAGCTACCCTTGAAAGGGGTTGGGTGAGTAAACTAAAATTCGAATAACAGGTTCAATAGAACTCGTTGGGGGGGGGGGGCGAGAGGGTTAAATGCCAGGCCCTGGATGTTTTGCACGCATTGCTGTTGTCCTACCCTTTTCAACACTCTGTAAACAGCGTCGCATAGTTTAGGCGACCCCTCCCCCATTACTTTAGAATTGGGGTTGTAAATATCATGTGGTCTGATAAAATAGTGCTGCATATTCGCATTTATTCGCTCTTTTTTTTATTTGTTTGTTTGTATGAACACCTGTTATAGCGCCCCTTCAAGCTCACTCTCTACTCAGAGGCGCTCCCGAATGCAGAGCGGACACTGCATTGGAGTTTCACGTCAAAGCGCTGAGCAATATTATTGTGAGTGAAGAACTTGCCCAAGGTTTTTACGCTGGATTCGAACGTCGAACCTTCCGGCTCCAAGGCAACGACGCCACCACTACACCACCGCGCCCCACACTATATGGACTTATATAGGGCCTTTAAAAGAAATGTATTTCAGGAGCGCTCCCAGCCCAGCCACGGCAAACGATAATAGTCGTTACAGAGGAAGAGTTATCACTATGCAGATCATGCATGTACGAATGTGTATTACCCTATTGTAGGAAGAACAGAAACAGAATAGCAACCAGTGTCAGAGGTCCTCAGTAATGTTTTGCAATAGAAATACCATGTCAAGCTTCCATAATATTATAAGTCACTACATACATTGGACACCTCTTTTAACTATAATAATCTTTTTATTAAAGTCAAAACTTTGGCTTTGAATAAGTTCTTTCGTCTACACGTAACTGCCTTCTAACCATCAACCACCTCTGATAATTAATCACGAAATCAATTTACCGAAACACAATGTTGAACAATTTTTGTGGTGCCAGCCCAAAGATTCGGACGATGAAGGAGGGCGACGTCAGACATCTTTGTTGGAAATGTTCCTCACATCTTCTTAACAAAATCCTTAATTAAAACGACACACAACGTCAACGTGTTTAAACGCCATATTAAAGTTGGACGCGGTTGTATTATATTGGTGGGTTCGGTGCTATGGAGACGGGGGGTTCCAGGTTCGAATCCAACTCAAACCACCGCCTATATACGGATCTAGAGCATAATGAGCAAGTCTTTTAATTACAATTGCTCGTGCGTTCGGTGTAAAACTCCGATGTAGTGTCCGCGCTGTAGTCGGGAGTGACTCCGAGTATAGCTATAGCAAGTGCAATAAATAAATCAAATAAATTAAAATAAAATAAATAAAATTTAATGTAGTCGCCCGCATTATAATAATTATTGTTATCAATTTCATACAATATTATTGACTGTCGATTCACTTGTGTCTCATATGAAATCAAATGATATAATTTTAATCTTATAAATAGGTTTATTGTTTCGATACTGAGTTACTATCTTCATTTGACCATTTCTCTATAGGCCTCTATGACAAATCTGGGGGATACGCCTGATAAGCAAGGAATGACTCATCAATGTTTTACAATCTGTTTGTTTGTATGCGCACTTGTTATAGCGCCCCTTCAAGTTTTCTCTACTCAGAGGCGCTCCCGATGCAGAGCGGACACTGCATCGGAGTTTCACGCCGAAGCGCTGAGCAACTTTGAGTAAAGGACTTGCCCAAGGTCCTTACGCGGCCAGGTGGATTCGAACCTCGGACCTTCCGGCTCCAAGGCAACGACGCCACCACTAGACCACCGCGCCCCACAAATATCCTTAAGTCCCATAACTATGTGTCACAGTGGTTGGACTGGGTGCACCTCTGAGTGGGCTTATTGAAAGGGTCGCTGTATATAAAATGGATGATTGAACGAACGACATAATTTACGTGGTAGGGCCTGCAATAAATAAGTTTCTGACGAGTTGCTGAATATGAACCTTTGTGAGCTCTTCAGCCTTACTACATATATTGAACACCTCTTTTAATGAGAATAATCTTTCTATTAAACGGAAAACTTGGACATGAATCAGTTGGAGTGATCGCCAATTCGCCATTGCCGCTCGATTCGTTCGGCTGAAAACAAATTTTACTCGTACCTTCAATTTTTTTGCAGAACCGTGTGGTAGGACCTTCGTCCTGGAATGGTTTTCCTCTGACACTCTTTCTACAAATCCTTCTCAGCTCATTAATGACTTCCTAATAGAGTTTAGTTTACCTGTTTTAAGTGTTAATAATAATTATGCTTGGCTTTTTTTATGCACTTAGAGGAATATGCAGGCATGTTTTTGTTGTTGTAGTTTTTAGTAGCAGTTTAACGTCACTGTGTGATAATAAGGATCAATAGTGACGCCCTCCTCCTTTATCCAGGCTGGAGTATGACAATGGCAGAGTGCAACCAGTGGCAGAGTTAGGGGGATATGTTATTGAGGAGTTTATCATAAACTTGACTTTCCTATTATTATTATTATTGCATTGGCAGTGTTAGTACATGTAGGCTACGTCAGACTGAACCTAGCGAATTTTTTTTCCACACCTATATAACCCGAAAAAAAGCGTTATTGAGGTGTGTTAACCGTAAATTTGTGGCTTCTTTTAAGCGATTACTAAACTAGGGTAACAGATTTGTCAGTACTGTTGGTGAATAAACTCTTCAGGCGTATTGTGCCTGAAAGAATCAGGCATAAATTATATCCACAACAATGAGGCGCGCTATTATAATCGCCGACTTTAATTTTACTTACGAGGACGGGAGGTGCTGCTTATTATAGTCGTTGTTTTAGCTATGCTAAACAATGTTTTATTTTTTAGACTTTCCATGCAAAAAACAAGTTTTTAAAGATACTATTATTTTCTGCTTTTACTTTTCGATACTGTGTGTTTTCTGTGCCGACTTTAAAATGCTGTGTGAGTATAAATTCTACGCATTTTTCTTATATTTAACGGCATATATCATGCCTAAGAAAGGTGTGGTTGTTATATGATACTGCTACTATTAACACAAATTAGCCTACTAAAAATTAATCAACTTGCTAACATTGACTTCAATGCACCTGTGACTGAATTCCCCACTTACACTTTCTCAAATACGGTTGGTGACCTTGGTGTCATGTTTGGCCAGGAGCTCACATTTGCTCCTCACATTCACCAACTTGCTCGAGACTGTTACTATCAGCTGCGTCAGCTTGGCACAATTGCTCGTTCACTAACATCCAGTGCTGTCACCACTCTAGTCCATTCCTTCATTACTTCCCGTCTTGACTATTGCTCGTCACTCTACTCTCAGTACACTGGCCTCCCATCCAATCGAATAATGTGCTTAAACCGAGTCTTACGCTCTGCAGCACGTTTAATTTGACAAATCCATAAACTTGACCATGTGTCCAGCTATATGCCCAAGGCCACCGCCCCTGAAATGATTGCTCTTGGTCCCATTCGCACGAGCTGCAAAGATGCAGAATAGAGCCTTTTCTGTGATCGACCCAGTTGTCAGGAATGGGCTCCCACAGGAGATACGTCTACTTTCTGGGGTTACTGCTAAAACATTTATTTTATTAAACTCAAAACTGTCCCTTTTGCCGTGTTAGATTCGGGAGCGTTTCTGAGTAGTTCCCTTGAAGAAGCGCTATATAAATTCTTGAATGAATGAAATTCTTGAATGACTGTATGAATGAATAATATCGGAGTTTCACGAAGTCTTGCCTCCCATGTCCATTGCATCGTTCTCGTACTATCTTAGACCTGGGTCTGCAATGCCAGAATTACCTATGGCATATGCGGTAATCAACAGCGTTAGCGCCTGAAGATAATAATTATTATTGCGCCTCTGAGTGGATTTCTTAAAGGGGCGCTATAGAAGTTTTCGGAATGAATGAATGAATGAATGAATGAATGAATGAATGAATGAATGAATGAATGAATGAATGAATGAATGAATGAGTATTATAGAACGGTTCGAACCTCTTCTTTTGTCAGTTCCTATCTCCTATTCTGCCCTAAGAGACACACTAAAATTATTTTGGTAGGAAATCACTCTTTTAGAAAAATGAAAATCTTAAAAGAAGACTGTTCTATGGACTGCAGCACCATATCGCTGAAATCTACAGCAAAGCCTGTTTAAGCAACGAACGATAATCTGATGCGTTAGTGCATGAAAATGATTGTAGAATTGCTTATTTTGACCGTTCCTACTTCTTGCTACGTCACTCACTGAAATTTTAATATGAAATCACTTTTATAAATGCAAATTGCATAATGAAAAAGAGGTGTTTAATGGACAGTAGCACTATATTGATGAAATCTACTGCAAAGCTGTAGCCTGTATAAGCAATGAATGCGGGCCACGAATGCAAATAATATTTATGCCGCCAGAAATCGGATTATAATCTAAGTTTGTTGTTGTTGTTTTGTGGCTTTCTCAATAATTATTCTAAATCGCATAGCAGGTGGACTTTCACAAATAACAACAGTTGTCTGCGGACAATGAACACCTGCTTTAAGGCATTACGCTAAAATATATCAGTCGCAGAATTATAGCATGTACTCTTTCAAGCTGACGTAGTACTAATCTAAACGCTATAAAAGTCTATATGGGGTACAAAACAATGAATAGGCTATAGCTTTCTTGACGATGGGTGTACTAGGTAGGTGGATTGGAGGACGTGTGTGGGGGTGTGCATGTGTGTGAATGGGGTGTGTCAGTGAGTGTGTATTTGAGGTGAGTGGGTGAAACGAAGAAGGGTGGGAGATGAGTGCGCGGAATGTGGGTTGGTGAGTATTGGACGGGCCTTTGGAAGTATACAGCTAAACGTATCTCTTTCGTCCTGGTTCTGTAGTTATATTATTCGCTTGTTTTGCTTTGAAATAAGGAAGGCCAAGGCTGACCTAATTATTGGCAACTTAAGTGGAAGTTCAACAAGTTTGGTGTAGGCTAGGTGTAGAAATTAAATAAATGGAATACAACATAATGCAACATAATGCAATTAAATGGAAGTGTGATAAACATTATTTGGATGACATATAGGCTTAACTGAAAACGTTTCAGAATTTTACCTCAAAACTTCACAGGAACGGAAGAAAAGTGAAAAGCTTTCTCTGTATTTCTTTATAATAGAGAGTTATGCTAGTCAATAAAAGGTGTTTTAGAGATTGACTAGTTTTTACTTTTTATAAGTGCATGGGTATTTTCTCATCTAGGCCTCGTCATCAAAAATTCCTCATATTACCAGCCCGACTCTCCCCCCTGGAAAAATAGCAGCCTTTATTGCTAGATTCATGCATTTCTACACTATCCGCTTACATAAATCGAGAACATGCCAATAAAAAGGTGTTTAAGACTGATTGATTTTTCTACTTTTGCAAAGTGCACAAGCACTTTCTAGTCCGTGCAAATTCTTGCGATTCAATTCCTGGTCTCAACTTTCCACCATGAGAAATGCACCCTTAAGCCTGACGAGTCACTTACGAAAATTCTTGTCCTTCTCTTATTTATATAGAGTAAAAACAGCAATAAAAAGGTGTTTTAGTTCCTTACTGAACACGTTCTTAAAAGACCAGTGCAGACCCGTTCCCAGGTTGTAAGCAGGTCTCGCAGTGCTAGCTATGCAGTACACAAAAGCCTGGTGCTATTGTGTGGAGAACTATATGGCTTTGTAAACATAGGTCGGCTTCGTTTGTAAGGAAATTCGAGGCCTTGACTATTCATGAAGAGAATTTAAGGAATTCTCCTTGTAAATATATATTTGTCTGTCTTTGCCTATGTCTGTCTGTCTGTCAATGTATGTGCCTGTGTCCGTATCTCCGACTCTACCATTGTCTGACTTTGTCTGCCGCTCTCTGTCTGTAGGCATATGCATGTCAATGTGTGTAGCCTATTCTTGTGTGTACTCATGTCTCTATAGCTATATCTGTCTGTCTATGTCTGTATGCGTAGATATTAAAGCAATTGCAAAAATATATAGCAACATGCATTATACACACAAACATATACTATATCCAATGTCATGTATTTATACACGCTCGTAGGAACGTATATTATTAAATTATATATATATATATATATATATATATATATATATATATATATATAAATATATATATATATATATATATATATATATCACGCAAAATTTGTGAGTGCGTATCATCCAGTAGGTAGTTCAAACATATTTACATATCGTTGGCCTATCAACACAAGTATATAATACCACGTAGGGTCGTAGGCCTATACCTTCATTTCGATGTCAAGATATCTAGGTCTTTTCCCACGCACAGTATACATCTAGAACGTACTTCACACACACACACACGCACACATACACACACACACACATACGCACGCACACACATACACGCACACACACACACACACACACACACACACATACGCACGCACACATACACGAACGCACGCACAGACACACACGCGCGCGCGCACACACATCTTTTTTTTGTAATAAAATTATAGATTAGTTATTTTATGCTTTCTATCAGAGTGTACCCGGCGTTGCCTATAAATTTCGGTGTCTTACCCCATCAGCCTCGCGGTTCCTTGTATGGGATATTCCAACCCAGTGTCCAACACCTTGGGTACACAATCTTCCGAGGTGAATTAATTTTTTTAACCCCTCCCCACGTTAAACAAACATATTTATTTTTAGACACCTTTGAAACGTTTATAACAGATGCTATAAGTATAAGAATGGAACCAGAATATGCATTGCACTCCTTGGCAACTTTGCTCCTCTACGACACCTTTACAAGAAAGTTAAGCGACGCTATTTAACTGTGTAGACCTTATTAATTGAGCAAGTTTCTTCATTTAACATGCATGGCACAACTTCATAAGATTGTGGTAACTGCAATTTTCCTATTATTACTCCTCTATCTTTACCCCTCCCTTCGCCTACTTCTCTAGTACGGTAGTACCTGAACCTCTTTCTTCTCATATTCTTCATCACCCATAATTATCTTAGAACGTTATCTATTGTGTAACTTCATCTTTTTCAGACTGAGTCCAGTATCTGAAACCGGTTTCGAATGGCTATGGTCGGAACCGCCGTGATGTCAGCACCCCGTGCAAACGACCTTCACGGTTTCCTGGCAAAGGCCAACCTGGAACGGTTCTGCTATCGGTTGGAGCACGAACTGAAACTGGATTCGGTTTCACGTCTGCGCGAGTTGAACGACTTTTCGGAACTTGTTCAGTTGGGAATGTCAAAGAAAGATATTGGAAGTCTGAGAAAGCAACTGAAAAGAGTGGATCACCCGAGTGGGGGAACCTTCAGTCTGCTGAGGAATAAGGTGAGCAGGGGTAGAATGGTGTACTAATGGGGAATGTGTGTCCGCACATTGGAGACAAGATGGGGGCATTTGCCACTAACAAGGATATTGGTGTTTATTTATTTATTTATTTATTTGTTTGTTAGGGTTTATTTGGTTGTTTGTTTTGTTTATTTATTTATTTTAAATATTTTTAATGAGTATCACTATTTATTTATTTATTTATTTAAATACTACTTTCATTTTTAATAAATTTCTTTGCGCTATGTGAATTAAAGATACTGATGAGGCTGAGAGTAAAGCTGAGAAAATTATAATCACACTTTATAAAACTGTGTGAGAGATATCGATGTGCTCAATAATTAAAATAATAATATTATTATTTTAAAGGTGTCGTTTGGGCGCATCATATTATTTTAGTAATTAGAAATCTGCTCAACAGATCTTTTAAGCTTAAAATATTCGTCATGATTAGTTGTAACATCGTGGTTCACAGACCTAGCTGCTTCAAATACAATTAACGCGAAATAATTACAAGCACTCCTCTCAACGGCTTTTTTGTGGGGCGCGCTGGTGGCGTCGTTGCCTTGGAGCCGGAAGGTTCGAGCTTCGAATCCACCTCGCCGCGTAAGGACCTTAAGCAAGTCCTTCACTCACACGCAATTGCTCAGCGCTTCGGCGTGAAACTCCGATGCAGTGTCCGCTCTGCATTCGGGAGCGCCTCTGAGTAGATAGAACTTGAAGGGGCGCTATAACAAGTGCCATACAAACAAACAAACTTGTGATGCGCATTATACAAATGATGAGCAGAAGAGTCGTGTTTAGAGACCTCTTTTAAGGACTAGAACTGCATAATAAGTATCAGCAGATGTCTAACATTTTGTTCATTACAAAATAATATAGGCAAAACCAGTTAAGACTGTACCAACTGACATCCAGGTTCTGCCATCTACCGGTAAAACAACGCAACCAACTGCAACGCTTAACATCGGAAACCGGTTTGAACCGGAAAACGTTGGCAGATGTTCCAGGTACTTATGAAGTTCTATTCGAAATAAACCTTCAAAAGAAATATATGCGCCTGTGCAATAATAACACATGGCAGAGTGACTCAGATGACGTGTTTTACAATGTAAGCCTGCATTGAAACCCGATAATGCCCTTGATATCAAATGTGTTTTTAGACACCTCTGTATTACGGTCTACACTAAATATAAATAACATTTTACTCAATACGTGAATATGACATTCCCACATTCCAGAGCAGGATAAAATCTACGAGAACGATGTTCACGTCATAAGATATCGCTAAACTGTCGGTTACACAGTTTTATTCTGTGCCAGTCCAAACCACTAAAGAACCAACAAATGTGGTGGGCGACGTACAGTCATACATACATGCAGAGGCCTGTATGCATTACATGCATATATGTTTTTTTAAGTACATGTTTGCACCTCTGAATAGCTAGCACTGCACAAAGTACTATAAAAATTATAACAATTATTCAATGCAATACAATACAATACAATACAGCAAGAGTTTCTTAAATGCATTTCGCGCGTTACGACGCATTTCCGCGGTGTTACCAAAGCTTAATGCGAAAAACATTTTTTTGGGGTCCGTCCGGCAGATAAAAACAAGTACCATTAATTAGTCTTCAATATTTTAATTTTATTCTAGCGCTTTTCGATAGTCTTATAGATTATGAGCGCCGCAATAATAGTTTGGACTGATAAGCGATGTATCACGGGTTCAATTCCATGCTAGGGAAAATATATAATTTTGGTTCAAATTTTCCGCCACACCTGCGCCTCTAGTGAACTCAGCTATAATGAGCACATTGACTGTACACTGTAGGTGGTGAGACGAGACGGCGATGGACAGTGCTGAGACTAAGACAGTTATGTCACTATAGTTTTCGATGCCATGGTTGCATAACAGTCGAAATTGATGTCTTACGGCATTGTGCACGTTTATGGCGCAGATGTACACTTAAAAGAGGTGTGTTAAGGCCTGGTTTTCTTCGAAACGTTTGAAAGAATTTAGCGAAAGATCGTGAAACCTCTCCAGTGCTTTGACTTACTTGACTTGACTTAAGGCCCTGGCGAAGCTTGCGCCCGCATCAGCCGCTCCTTTATGGATAGCCTCCAATTGACCCTGTCCTGAGCTGTCCAGTGCTTTATGAAGTGGATTATATTAAGTTATATCTTCGCAGTTTGTCTTGAAAAACTGGGAAAACATATGCTAAGTGGTGAGAGGAGAGACCTGGGAATAATATTCTAGTTCGAATCCATATTTTGGGTAATTTCGTGTTCAACTATTATTAGTAGTGTTACAGTAGTAGTTGCAGTTTAACGTCACTTGTAGTAAAAAAATCATTAGCGACGCCCTCCTCTTTTGTCCAGGCATGGGACTGGCACTAGTATACAGTACAACAAGTGGCAGAGTTGTAAGCTAACCATCATCAAATTATGCATGCCTTGCTTTGCTGTTAGATTACCTTTTTCCTATGGCTGTGACTAGCGGACCGCCAAGCGGCCGTCGAATCTCAAATACTAGCGGACCGCCAGTCACGTGTAACCTGTCACATGACTGGCGGCCGTCCAATACGGAATACTAGCAAGCCGCCAGGCTTTCTATTTACCCCAATCCACAAAAGTTTCTAATGGCTAAACAAACCCTAAAACTAACCCTAACCGACCCTCACGACGCGTAACCTGAACCTAACCAACACTCACGAAAAAAAATTGGTTGCTTACTCTGTTTCTAGTAATTTTCTAAGTCATTAAAACAAGAAAACTTTTGTCCGACATAAAACCAACTATCGGTAACTGCCGCCATTGTAACAATATTCAAGAATCAAGACTCGTCATGTGACAGGTTACACGTGACTGGCGGTCCGCTAGTATTTGAGATTCGACGGCCGCTTGGCGGTCCGCTAGTCACTTCGTTTTCCTATATGTAACATCGCTACAATAATAATACTAATAGCAACGGCTAAATTCGTGTTCACTTTTAATCGCCTCGTCTATCTATTCAATAGCTCACAAAATTCCGTATTTATGTAGCATTGTTTTATTCCATTTTAAAGGTATCTAATAAAAGAGATGTTTTTCAATTGCTAATGAAGAATTCAAGTCCCAGCCAAATGTAACGTTTTTGAAATTGATGTAATATCAATATTATTGTTTATTTTCATTTATATATAAATCAATTTGCATCATTCTTAAAGGTGTCTAAGGCAACTTCTCTGACCAATTTCTACAAATGCGTAATTAGATTAACTTGACTGAGCGTCATACCGTGTAATTCATACAAGCATTTATATAGCGCCTCTCCGTAGAAATTACTCAGAGGTGCTGCAGACTCCAGCACGTCCAGAAATAACCGTTTATAATTCATTCATTCATTCATTCATTCTGAGAATTTATATAGCGCCTTTTCAAGATTTCTGCTCAGAGGCGCTCTCTGCACTAACTAGCCAAAACGATGTTAAGTTAACAGTCATAGCGAGCAAAAAATAACAACACGTTGCAAAACAAAAACACTTGCTTATGGAATGTGTCAGATAGTGATATTGGGGAACAGGCGCAGTTCAAGTGGGAGGAGGAGGCCATTCCATACCATAGGGTCAGCCACAAAAAGCTCGACTCTGCATGATGGAGGTACAAGCAAACTCTGAGAGCACTCTCATTCCCGTTAACTACATGGATCGCGGAAATTAGCATAACTTGTTTTGCTACGATAATTTTATGGTGCATATGAAGACGTAAAAGAGGTGTGATAGGTCCGCGTTGCCGACAAACTGATAAAATGGATCAAGTAGGTAGGACGGAGCAAGACCTAGTAATGTAACTACTGTTACAAAATCGACACGACTTTTATCGCAGCGCTTAATAAACTTAGTCCACTTGCGTCAAGGCCTTTGACTTGTATTATACACAGTATTCACTGGAGCAAATCTTATTATGGCCTGGGGCGACATCTTGAGTCCATTTCGGGCGAAACTGTCCACAAAGGGTCGTGCGGAGAGAGGGGTAAGGGTGACGAAGGAGGGGGTGTTTGGGGGGCAACGTGGGTGTTTTCTCAGTAGAAGGGGTTGACTCAGGGGTTAATAGGTCAAAGGGTAGAGGTGTCGGACTGTGATTGGCCAGAGGTGTTTAATACAGTTGTGGCTTTGATAATTTTGTCGTTTAAAGCACGTAAATAGCTGGTTTGAATAATTTAAGGCTTAGTTTACGCTTTTGTCGATTAAGCTTTGGAGTTTAGGTAAGACGAAAAGTTGTGTTCGTAGGTGTTAACGTTTGTGGTTGTTTCGTTATTATGGTAATTAACCCATTTACCGCCAACGTCGCGAAAACGCAACGTACTGCTTAAAAATTGTGGAAAAATTAAAAACGAGAGAAACCTGCACAAATCCATTTTTTCTTACTTAATGGATGTTTACTAAGTATGCTGTTACCAAATATAATATTATTTATTGTCATCTTATATTTTTTTGAATTTGTCAAAATTTGGTCTTTTTGGTGTCTGTTTAGGGGTTTTGTTCAATAATATTTTTCTCTCATAACACGTCATTTTTTCCGAAAAGTGAAGTTGTCCGATTGGAATACTAACGTGAATAATTAACGTCTTTTGTTTATTAAATTTGTATCTCATTGTATACTGAAACCGTAATCTTCAAAATTTTAATGTTGCGTTTTCGCAACATCGGCGGAATGCGCTATGCGAATTATGTTGCGTTTTCGCAACTTCGGCGGAATACGCTATAAGCTTGCACATTATGGCAAGTATACAATACATGTAGTAACTCATTATAAACTTATTTGAACGTACGATTGCTTGCCAAAAAACTAGTTGGGGTACTTGGTGTTGCCCAGGAAATCTCGTGTTTCCACCCCACCATGCCCCACCAGCACCAACAACGGGGCGGAGTGTCCCAACCAGCCTCCAGACAGCCCATACCTCTCTGGGGTATCCGGCGTTGACGCAGCTCGGAAAGCTTCGGCTTTCCCCGCTCTTGCCACTACCCGCTACCCTCCCTCTCAACCCCATCCGGTTTCACGCTCTTTCCACCCCACCCCACCCCATTCTAGACCCATTCCATCCAGCCCCACCCCTACCCATCCACGCCTGCCCCGCCCTAACATGCTTCCACCGCTCTGGTGTCCCCCAGTGTTATCCAGTAAATTTAGGTTTGTGACTACGAACACCAACCGCCATTCCCACCTCACCAGCACCCCACCCACCCCACCACCACCCAACCACACCCCACCATACCCCACCTCACCAGTCACCACCTAATTCGCTTCCACTCCACGGAGTCCCCATCCTCTCTTCTGAAGTAACCGGCGATACCCATGAAATTTCGAGGTAAAAGTTTTGTTCACCCAGAAACCCAACGCCCACCCCATCCCTGGTGGGTGGGATGTGTTCTTGTGGGCGCGAGATCACCGTGGGGGCACTCGGTCTAGCTGTCAGATTCGAATTAGATGTGAAAATAAATCGAAGATGTGAAAACAGCAATATTTGTGTTATTTTCCGGCCGCCCACCGCCCCCCCCCCCAACGGTGAAGGGGTAAAACTCAGACCCTCCACTGGATGGCCCTGGCGGCCCTCTGCTCAGGTGCAAGGTTTCAGGTCAATAGCAGCGAAACTGTGGGCGTACATTCTGGAAAACACACATAAATGCATAGTCACATTCACCTTTTTATGCATAGATAAAGTTCACCTTTCCTGCCGTTGTTGCGAAAACGCAACGTCCTGAAACTAGGTCACAGCAAATAATTTAAATGAAAATGCACTCTCAGAAGTCTATTGGCATCATATTGATGATATACTATCAGCTGCAGCTTGATACGTTGGCTATTTCTCATAGCGGCGGTAAATGGGTTAATGGAACAGTTTTCTGACTGACTGACTGGCCTGACTGGATGGGTGACTGACTGGCCGACTGGCTCACTTACTGGCTGGTTGAGTTAAACAAATATATTTGATTTTAGACACCTTTTAAACGTTTACTGAAAATGTTATAATTATAAGCATGAACCTGCTGAGTAGTAAGATCCAATTTCAACTCCTAATGTCTTTCCTGCAAGTGACAAGGCGTATACACTTATAAAACACCCTTACACGGCATTTAAGCGATGCTATTTAAGAATGTAGACATTGGGCAATTTATAATTCTAAGCAACAACTTAATAAGTTTGAGATGCATTTCAAACGCGCAGTAACGGCAATTTTTCTCCAAATACACATAATATTATGTCTCTACTTTCCCCATTCGGCTCTGCAGCACTAATTCCTCAACCACCTCTCTGTCTCTCTCTTACTCGCTGACTGGCTCACTTGCTGACTGGCTGGCTGAGTTAAACAAAGGGGTGAGTGGCTGACTGACTGTCCGTCTGACTGACTGGCTCACTTACTTACTTACTTACTGACTGACTACTGACTGACTGACTGATTGACTGACTGACTGACTAACTGCCTGACTGGCTGGGTGGGTTACTGACTGGCTGGCTGATTTAAACAAAATATTTAATTTTAGACACCTTTGAAACGTTTAGAGCGTGCGCTATAATAATTACAATCAAGGAACCCAGAATCTAAGTTGAACTCTTACTTAACACATTGCCTGCAAGTGACAAGGCGCAGACACTTACAAGACACCTTTACGCGGAATTTAAGCGATGCTATTTAAGAATGTCTACCTTAGGCAAGTTATTCCCAGACTCGAAAATTTAATAAGATTGTGATACATTTCAAACGCGCAGTAGCTGCATTTTTCTAGAAATACACCGGTAACTCCTTTTCCTATTCAGCTCCTGCATTAATTCTTCAACCTTCTCTTTCTCCTTCTGAGTCCTGACTGGATGGGTGGGGACTGACTGACTGGCTCACTTACTAGCTGGCTGACTGACTGACTGTCTGACTGGTTGACTGACTGACAGACTGACTGACTGGCTTGGTGGGTGACTGACTGACTGACTGACTGGCTTGCTGAGTTAGACAAATAATAATATATTTAAATTTCAAACACCTTTGAAACGTTTACAATGTACGCTATAATAACTGCAAGCATGGAACCCTGAATATAAGTTGAATTGTTCATACCTTCCTGCAAGTGACAAGGCGCAGACACTTATAAAACACCTTTACACAGAATTTAAGCGATGCTATTTAAGAATGTTGACCTTAGGCAAGTTATTCGGAGATTCAGTAACTTAATTATAATAGGATTGCGATACCTTTCAAACGCGCAGTAACTGCAATTTTCTCCAAATAATTACATCTGTCACTTCTCTCTCTATATTCGGTTCCTGCATTAATCCCTCAACCTTCTCTTTCTCCTCCTGAGTGGCTGGCTGAGTTGAACAAATGGGTGGGGGGCTGATTGACTGTCCGTCTCACTGACTGGTTCACTGATTGACTGACTGGCTGGCTGACTGGGTCACTTGCTGACTGAGTTGGTGCGTGGCTGACTGACTGACTGACCGACCGACCGACCGACTGACTGATTTGCTGACCGACCGACTGACTAGCAAGCGAACAAAGTGACGTTAAGATTAATGAACTGTTTGACCAGTCAACTAATAGATTTACTTTTTGACTGGTTTGTGATTTGATTGACAGCTGTGGAGAGAAGTCGATTGGTGGCAGTGCGAAAGGAAACGGTTGCATCAAGTGCCAATCAATTCCAAGAACCGAACACATTGCGACCAACGCAAAACGAGGTTTCATTCTTGTTTCATTCGTAGTTTTTAGACATACCAGTTACATGTATTTACCACCTAAAACACGTTCATAATTGTTGACCGAATTTTTGGTTATTCATAAAACCAATATTCGTTTAAATGAAGGTGTTTTAAATTCAGGTTGTATTATTTTGTTTGCAACAATCGAAAGGCCATGGATCTTGGTGATGACGACGACGAGGATGATGATGACGATGATGATGATGATGATGATGATGATGATGAAGATGATGGTGATGATGATGATGATGATGATGATGATGATGATGATGATGAATGCTATCGTCCAGGGTGAGAATTGCCGGGGGGGGGGTTGGGGGGTTCAACCCCCCCAGTCATTTTTAGAGCTCCATGTTAAAGTGTGTTTTTCATACCCCAATTTCAAGTTTATCATAGGCCAACCCCCCCAGTTATTTTTCCACAATTCTCATACTGCTATCGTCTGCAGGTTCTCTCAAGCGAAGCATGAGTGCAGCAACCGATCACGTGCCGAGCTGCCATCCAATCAACCGTGTCCATTCGACCGCACATCCATCATGCATGAATGGACAACGACTCGCACTATGGCATGACGAAAGGTGCGTCCTAATTAAAAACGTTTTTATTTATTTTTTTTATATTATTTTTTTTAATTTTCCACCAATTTCAGCAACGGTTTTAATTTCAGTTTAAACTAGTTTCGGTTTCAGTTTCTGTTTCTATTCCAGTTTCGATTAAAGTTTTGTTTCAGTTTCGGTTCCAGATTGAATTTCTCTTTCTCTATTTTAGTTTCAGTACCATGTGTCGCGATGATGGACGGAATTTGGTTTCCGTTCTTGGGGAGGGGGTGTAACCCTGAGTCTGGGCCTTCTGGGGGGGGGGCTAACCCGGAAAAATTATTTCATTCTCATGGTAAAAAAAATTGAATCCGGCCCTTCTTGGGGGTGGGGCTTAGCCCCCTGGCCTCTGATAAACTCTGCCCATTGTCGCAATCGTTCTTTCGCTAAGTTTTGTCATGTAGACGTAATTTTTAGGGCTGTTGTTCGATTAAAATTTTTAATCGAAATTAATCGTGCGATTAATTTTTTTAATCGCAATTAACGCCAAATTAATCGCAATACATTTCGGTCAAATATATTAATCTTACTATTTTCTAAGGACCCCTGAGGCATATAATTTTAATGACTTATTGCACTATTTCTATTGCAAACATACTCAAAAACCTTTGGCTTAGTAGGCTTAGGCCTATTTAATCTGCATTTAGTTTATTGAACAGTTTTGTATGACATACAGAACTGAATTGAAACACTGTTCAAATCAGTCAAAACCTCAAACTCCCGTTATTTTTTCATTTGAGCCACCTTTGATTAAAATGATATAGACCTAAATGAAAATTAGACAACCGTTTTCTGACTATCAAAATTAATTGCTTATTCAGCCAATATTGTATAGTCACCAGTTTATTTACATTGGTCAATTCAAGGGATGCTCTCATTAATTAACAATAGTATGTCTACTATTGAACCTCATTATTTAGTCACAATTTTTCACAAGATGTTGCGGTTCTTGCCAAACCTCGTCTCAGTTGTCCATCTATAAACATTTATCATTTGAAACCTGAAATCCATTGGTCTTGCCATCTCATGGAGTTCAACCGACGTAGTCTGACGTCTGACTGGGTGAGGAAAGAGGAAACAGCCTTAGTGGACGATGCGACGTCATCATCGTTAGCCTTTAACGCATGCTTTGGTTCGCATGCAGGCGATAGGCTAATATTATTGAGCAAAGAATTGCTACGATAATGTTCAAATTCTTTTTTGGAATATTTGCCTAAGAATGTATCACTAGTTTTAAGTATGAGCCTTTCGTTTAAACGAGTTTTTCTGCCTCTGATTCCATTTTAATCGCGTGCGATTAATGCGTTAAAAATTTTAATTGCAAAATTTTTTAACGCGTTAATCGCACGCGTTAACGCGATTAAATCAACAGCCCTAGTAATTTTGCATTACATTTAATGTGCTTTATTGATGATCGGCCATTTGCTTTGAAGTTGATCTGATACCAAAATAATAGTATTATTAATAATTTACGTGTTTGAATTTTCCAGAGGAAACTCGGAAGTTTCCAAGCGGTATAGTCTTCGTGCTGAAGTTCCTGGAACTCTGACGCCAACAGGAAAGGTCAGTTGAAATAATAACAATAATAATTTATAATTTTTTAAGCTTTAAACTTATCACTTGCTAAGCTTTAATTAATTTAAAGATTCCTTGCAAATCTTATTAAGACCTGATCGCAGTTCTTTCACTTTTTAATTTTTATAGCGCGCATAGTCGGCTAGAGAATAAGAAGTAAATAAAAGAAAGGGTTCTAGTAATTTCTATCTCCAAAAATGTCACTGGATAGCTTAGACTATTACATGTAGCCTACATGGGATTGGAATAGGCCACTGTTTTTTTTACATTGGCAGTGCCAGTCCCGTCATTGGATCAAGGAGGATGGAGCGACGCAAATGTTAATTAATTTTATTTCTTGTCATAAACCTAGTGTCGTTAAACTGAGTCTACAACTTGCCTGCACAAGAAACACGATGTTGTTTTAGTCCAGAGGTGTCAAAGAGCTGGCCCGCGGGCCATTTCTGGCCCGCCAACGATTTTTTCCTGGCCCGCGGAGCCTTCCATAAAGATTACAAAATTAGAAGACAATAGTTCCAATTTTTATAATTTACAGACAGCGCCAAGTAGCTTGCAAATCTTCAAGGTTTATTGTATGTAAGCCCATAGGCCTATATCTTGTTAAAGTATGGCTCCGTTTTATAAAATGGATTGATAAAACAAAAGACACATTGCTACAGGAGCTTCGACACTCTGGCCCGCCCCTTGTTATGAAGATGTTCACTCTGGCCCGCCACTTGTTATGAAGATGTTCACTCTGGCCCGCCACTTGTTAGAAGATGTTCACATTGGCCCGCCACTAAAAAAGGTTTGACAGCCCTGTTTTAGTCTATCTAAAACAGCTTGTGCCTATTGATTCCTAGTAAATGCAAAATTATCGCCGCCATTTCAAAGTAAATTTTCCATTTGTTTAAAAATTCAGATGCAACTGTTGAAAAAATTTATCGTTTTTCCATTTACACAGAATTGTCTACTAATTTAAAATTTTGAAATCAACTGTGGAAATAAATGTAATCATCTGAGAAAATAAATGCGCTATAAGAACAGCATATCGACGCCATTTCATAGACGCTTGTTTAGACAACTCAATATTAGCCTACTTTTCGGATTTTCTTACATTTTCTTTAAAATCGTGTTTATTTTTGCGAAAAGCTTTTTTAAAACAGGTTAAAAATTATAATAAACCTCTGGAAATGTTAATATATTTCCGATATATTATTTTTAATTGAGAAAGTGTACATTTCAATAACGCTATCGACTTCGCCATAATAGAGTGTAATTATAGTGAGTAAGTATAGATCTACTGTTCGGCCATTAGGTCATAAATTCGTAATAATAGTATACTGCCGTGCTAAGCAAAAAGACAGTAACCCAAGTTTTTCCGTTTTTGAGTTAGCACTTGTTTTCACATCCTGACAACATGTTCTATCATATCTGGAAGCAAGGAAACGGTATCTGTCCGGGAACATGGAAAAAAACGGAAACGAAATTAACAGTATCTCAAAATTGGGTCGTCGTGCTAAGCAAAAAAGCAGTAACTTGAGTTACTGTCTTCTTGCTTAGTATTCCATGTATATTCAAGTCCGACCGATTTACAGATATTTCAATATATCGGCTTTCAAATCACCTAGAATCGTCATCTTGGTGTCAAAACATACACATTCAAGGTCAAGGAGTCCAATAGGGTCATCTAAAAGTTTCCCCATGGGTATGAATGGCGGCCATTATCCAAAATGGCGTTCAAAATATGGATTTTACAATTTCTCAGCTTACAATTCACTTAGAATCGTCATTTTGGTGTCAAAACATACACATTCAGGGTCACGGATTCCAGTGGAGCCATCCAAATTTTTCCAATGGCCTCAATGGCGGCCATTTTCCAAAATGGCAGACCCAGCAAGAAGGATTTGTCAATATCACGGATTTCAATTACCTTAGAATCGTCATCTTGGTGTCAAAACGTACACATCTCAGGTCAAGGATCCCAATAGGGCCATCACAAAGTTCCCCATGGCCTCATTGGCGGCCATTTTCCAAAATGGCGGACCCAAAAAGAGAGATGTGTCAATATATCGGCTTTCAGTTCACTTGGAATTGTCATCTTGGTGTCAAAACATGCACATTTCAGTCAGGGATCTCAATAGGGTCATCACATAGTTCCCAGTGACCTCAATGACCACCAGTTTCCACAATGGCCGACCCCAAAAGAGGGATTTGCAAAATTCACACTTTGGACGGCCATTTTGAAAATGACCGCCATTGTGGCCAGATGAAGTTTTGGGTGGCCCCATTGGAATCCTTGTCCCTAAATATGTATATTTAGGCACCAGGATGACGATTCTAAGTGGATTTAATGCTGAGATATTAAAAAATCACGATTTTGGTCAGCCATTTTGAAAAATGGCCGCCGTTGAAGCCAGAGTTGGTTTTAGATGGCACTATTGGAATTATCGTCCCTAAATATGTATGATTAGACACTAAGATGACACTTCTAAGTGAAATAGAAGCCGAGATATTTAAAAATATGTATATCTGTCGGCCATTTTGGAAAATGGCTGCCATTGGGGCCAGAGGGCAAATCTGCAATGACCCTATAGCAAAATATTTTTCTTAGGACATGTTCGTGGTATATACCAAATTTCATTCTTGTATCGCAAAGAGAACAATTATTTTTCACCAGCCCGCTCTACCATACGATGAGTTACTGCTTTCTTGCTTAGCATCAAACCGATGTTCAATTCTTTGATACTAAGCAAAAAGGCAGTATCTCATTTTTATACAATTTTTACACAAATTTCACAAAAAACTAGTTTAGTTTCAAAATTTAGTGGTTTATATATAACTGCTTGCAAAAATTCAGAAAGATTCTAGCTTTATTTCTGGTTGAATTAAACCGATTTCTTCTTTATCGTTTTACGCAAAATCGTCTTTTTTGAGTTACTGTCTTTTTGCTTAGCACGGCAGTATAAATAATAACAATAACAATAATAATATCAACAATAATAATAACAATGGTAAGCGTGTTTTATTTTAGCGTCGTAAATTTTTCACTCGTTGCATTATCATTTTTAATTAATCCAACTTCTTGAGTAGCCTAATGATAGTTTTGAATTTTTTCGCTGTAGAGTCCGACAGATAAAAGAGAACCAACATCCGCACCGCCTCTGACCGACGTTCTTTCCGTTCTTGCTGGACCCCCACCGTTCCCCCGTTCTTCCTCTGAGGCCCCCAATCCTCCCACCCTCACCGACCGATCGCCCCTCATCGAAATGGACAAACCTCCATGCGGTAACTCCTTCGACAACATCGCTGCGTCCGAGAGTGGCTCTATCAGCCGTAGCTCCAGCGGAACGGGATTGGTTCCCGAGTCAGCCGGGAAAGGAGGGGAGCCAGTGCAGGCGTTCCAGAAGCTGCCCGCTGCTGTCGTTGCCAGGCACTCGGATGGGAAGAGGAGGAAGTGGTTTCCGCAGCTGAGAGTGGTTAGGGGTTCTCTTTTTTCGTGTACATGTAGAGGGCTTAGCATAGGGACAGCTCTGCATATTATTATATCTAAGGAATTGATATATCGTCCCTTCAAGATAACTATTCAGAGGCGCTCCCAATGCAGGCATGGCCAAAGATAAATGTCTTATATTCGTTTAAGACTTAAGTCAATGAACAACAGACAGAAGCTGTAGGTTTACATTAGCTTAATACTTGTAGTCAAGATAGTTAGTAGCCTACATTGTTTTTGAACAGCATTCTTGGGATAAAGTTTAACGAGTCTTTTTTGGGGAGGATGAAATGCAGTGTTTAATCTAGACGTCCATGGGGATGGGAAATCCCCCCAGGAATGACATTTCCCTCAAAAAAATCCTGAGCTGTTGTTCACACGTATATACGTACCATCACCCCCCCCCCCATAAAACCGCTACACGGAACATCATTCCTCCCCGGATAAGTAGCTAAAACCATTGCTGCAGTATAGTTTCCGTTTATCGACACTGCTAGATAAAAATATATTATTAGTGTCGCCCTCCTTGTTTGCCAAGGCTTGGGACTGGTAATGTCAGATTACAAATAGTGGTGGGGTTTTTAAAAAAGTCGTTGGTCCTATGCTTAGGAAATAGTCCAGGAAATCTAGAGCAAATATACCATCAACCTTGGCAAAATTGCTTCAGAAGGCTTTTAAACGGCTTCCTGCTCAGAAATAATTTAACATTGTTGTTAGAAGACATTACTTTCTAGCACGTTGAAGTCATCAGCAATGGTGGCGTCGTTGCCTTGGAGCCGGTAGGTCCGAGGTTCGAATCCACCTCACCGCGTAAGGACCTTGGGCAAGTCCTTCACTTACAATTGCTCAGCGTTTCGGCGTGAAACTCCGATGCAGTGTACGCTCTGCATCGGGAGCGCCTCTGAGTAGTGAGAGCATGAAGGGGCGCTATAACAAGTGCACATACAAACATTATATTAAAGGAATTTCTGCGTCCTAGGCAGAACACAGAGCACCTCACCTCCACACCGCGTACACCCGGAGCGTCGTCAAAAGAGTCGAAAAAGTCGCTCAGCTCGAGCGCCGAGTGCCCCACCACACCGCACTTCCATTTCGCTCTCTTTAAGTATATTAAGTGTCTTATATAGCATCGGGTGAAAATTTTAAAGGTGTCCAAAGTGACCATTATTCCTCGTTTGAAATTAAATCAATTTATTTTAATATCGACGTAGCGAAATATTCCTATATCCGATGCTTTATATCATTAGTTTAAGACTTGTAAAAGGTGTTCAAGGCGTCCATTTATTTTGCGTTTGAGCATTAACTTGTGGCAAGCGTTGTAAGTGTAAAGACAAAAGTCACAATTTATGCCTATCTCATATTTATATAATTATCATCATTGTAAGATGTTTAAAAGGAGTATAACATGACCGCTTTTATAAGCACACGCGTCCAACTATTAGACCATGCATTCTATGTTTATTGAAAACAGAAAATACCGAGTATGACGCGTTCTAGGCATGAATAACAGTATATCCATTGAAAGTCTGCGTTCCATGCTTATATATCAGCGGTCGCAAACGTTAAAAAGGTGTATGTATAAGACGACCGCTTTCTATAAGCAAATGCGCCCCACTATTAGACCAGCCTATGTTTATTAAAAACAGAAAATTCCTGAGGACGACAACGCTCTATAACATGAAAAGCAGTAAAATGCTGCGTTCTACGCTTATAAATAACATCGATCGCCAACGTTTAAAAGGTGTCTAAGAAGACCGTTATTGTAAGCAATTAGACCTTAATAATATTTAATTTATTGAAAACAGAAAATACCTGAGGATGACAACGCTCGACTCAGCTCAAAGATAAACATCAAAAAGCTGTCAGCCTCTGAGGAGCGCAAGATCGACGAGGCGCTTGAGCTGGCAGGGACCTTCGCCCGGCTGGGCACCACGGAGCACCTTACCTCCACCCCGCGTACACCCGGAGCGTCCTCAAAAGAGTCAAAGGAGTCGCTGAGCTCGAGCGCCGAGTCCCCGACCACACCTCACTTCCGGTTCGCTCTCTTCAAGTCCCGCAAGGAGGAGAAGAAGAGTTTTGCGGAGGAGCTTGCGTCGCACCTCACCCACCCTGGTGATGTCCTCACCCCGGAAGCCCTGGACGCCTACGAGAGGCTCGTTTCGAAGGGTGGACTTGACGATGGGGAGGATTCATCCTCAAAGGGGGGTCGGCCCCAGAAGCAGTCAACACGGCTTGCCCATCGTCTTAGTCTCAGGGTGAAGTTCTCGCGGCACGTCCATCCCAACCGCAGCTCGCTGTCCGAGTCCGACAAGAGCTTCGTCGTGGTAGCTAACCAGTCCTCGGAGACCTCACCACCCGGACGTGGTAGATCGGTGAGGTTCGGCAGCACAGGAAGGACCCTGAAGAGCCTGTCCTCCGTCGGCGACGAGCACAACCTCTTCGGCTGGTTCGACAGGAACCCACTGAACTCGAC
Source organism: Lumbricus rubellus (assembly GCA_945859605.1). NCBI lineage: Eukaryota > Metazoa > Annelida > Clitellata > Crassiclitellata > Lumbricidae > Lumbricus > Lumbricus rubellus. Next base: position 34,289,264 of record OX243821.1, read on the forward strand.
GACGACGGCGAAGAAACAGGGAGCCAGTCCAGCGCGTCCAAAGTCACTCCAGTCCAACTTCACCTTCGATAATAACCGATTCCCGCTTTCAATGCCTCCACCACCTCCGCCGCCGTCCCAACGGACTCCTCCGATCCGGAACGGAAATGACTCCTCCGGGATTCTTCCTACGAGGGCGGAAAGCGTCCGGCGCACCCCACCACCGCTTCCATCAACATCCACCGTGGAGTTCTGTCCACCTCCAGCTGTCCCACCACGAGTCCCTCTCCGCCAGTCAACCGTCAACACGAAGCCCCGTCAGCGCCACTACCCTCTTCCTTCTGGGTCCACACCGGAGAAGCAGCGCTCCTACTCTGAGGGAACTGGAGGAGCCGCAGTGTTCTTTCCAGAGGGTCCGAGGTTGAACAATCTACCACGTGGTCGCGACATCCGGTCCTCCACCACCGACGATGATGACCATTCATCAGAACCTCACTCGCCAACCACGTCGTGGCAGCTGGACCACACCCACGGTGGATCAGACGATAGCGTCTTCGACCAGAGGTCCCCTGGAAGTGGAGCTGGAGGAGCAGGGTGCTTGGGACATCAGCGTTCTCTCAGTGCGAAGAACGTCAAGGTTAATGTGGAGCAGCTCGGGTTCTCTGATAAGAACGACCCGTTCTGGGTGAAGAACGTCACTCTTGACCTCTGCCATTCGGAGAGCGATCTCCTGCGAGAGGCATTGACACCGATTCCTGGCAGATACGAAACGTCGGATTGTATCAGCTACGAAGACCTCATGGAGTTCGCTCTTGAGAATAGGTGAGAAACTTAATTGAAGAACTAATTCCACGTGAGAGAATTTATTGCACATGGGATTTTCCAATCAGGTTAGAAACTGATTGTTTTAACAAACTAAATAATCACAGGTGAGCAATAATTCCGAACAGATGAAAAGAAATACAGGTAAGAAATTAGTTGCAGAACAGAAACTAGTAGCATGTGAGAGACTTATTCACAGGCGAGAAAGTAATAATGCAGGATTGAAATCCACAAGAGATGAGAGATCAGGCGAGACAATAATTACAGGTGATACTCGGATTGCAATTGAGTAACTGACTGTTCTCCAGTTGCTATTGAGTTCTATATTAATTACACCACAAAACGAGAAGAATTTCTTTGTACTTAATATCTTTGCTTAAATATTTTTCATATTTTCGACTCTGAAGCCAAATTTTCACCCATCAACTATGCTATTATTAATCAATTACTTGTACCGGTATCATCGGTATGGAAAGTAGGATCTTCTCTCCAGGGGCAACTATTGTTTCCTTACTGCTTTTCTTTGCACATCTAATCACACCTTCAACTATTATCTTAATCATATTGTACAATGCATAACATTCAATTGTTTATGGATCAATAAATTTGATTGATTGCTTGATTGATTGATTGATTGATTGATTGATTGATTGATTGATTGATTGATTGATTATGTCTGTTTTCTTTGCATTCAGATCGAGTGATGTCTGCGACGAAATTCGTGTCATGAGAAAAATGTTCTCTAATGAAGTAAGTTTCAATTTATAAATAATAATAATATTAGTAATAATATCACAATAACAAAAGTAGTAAAAATGGTGATGACGACGACGAATGTTATAATATCAGTAGTTAATTGTAGTAATAATAGTAGCAAGAGCATAGCCATAGGTAGCAATAGCATTAGCAATAATAATAGTAATTGTAGTAGCCATTGTAATAGTGAAAATAGTAATAGTAACAGCCATAACAATAATAACGTAGGGCTTTTTTAACGTGCAGTTGCACACAAAATTTGTAGTGCTAAATGGATTTGTACAGTTGTAGAAGCACTTCTGTACAGCTAAAACTAGCAAAAAGGTCACTGTCCTGCGATTGGAAGTAATTTACCATTAGGGATGGGGACAGGAAAGAAAGGGTTGTGCAGTTCTAAAAATTCCTTTAAAACAGCCCTGTAATAATGGTAATACTACCGTAATAGTAATAGCCATAACAACAATAACAAAAGTGGTAATAATGGTGGTGACGACGACGAATGTTATAATATTAATAGTTTATTGTAGTAATAATAGCCTAGTAGTAATATCAATGATGGTAATAATTATAAACACTACTAACAATAACAATAGCGATAACAATGGAATACAATGACCCACTATGTAACAATAGCTAGAACATCTCTGTCTGTATGTTTCCAGTTCCATGTCAGTAATAATAAGCACTAATAACGATAACAATAAAAATAGAATACAATGACCCACTGTTCAACAATGTAAAAAGAATCTCTTTGTCTATCCTTTCAGGTTCCTGTGAGTGACTGCATGGACGCCCTCGTTGAGACGAGTTGGGACATCCACAGCGCAGTCAAACTCATCCGTCTCAAGCGATTACTAAACGCTGGACTAGGAACACAAGAACAATGCAAGGAAGCTCTTATGGCCTCCAACTGGAACGTTGATGAAGCCGCTTCGTTCCTTCTGGCCTCATCTTCTGAATGACTGGAACGTTGGTGAGACCGTTTAGTTCCACTGGCCTCTACCTGGAACATTTTGGTGAGGCCAGTTTGTTCCTACCGGCCTTGCCGTGGAACATTTTGATGAGGCCAGTTTGTTCCTACCGGCCTTTACCTGGAACATTTTGGTGAGGCCAGTTTGTTCCTACCGGCCTTGTCCTGGAACATTTTTATGAGGCCAGTTTGTTCCTACCGGCCTTTATCTGGAACATTTTGATGAGACCAGTTTGTTCCTACCGGCCTTTACCTGGAACATTTTGGTGAGTCCAGTTTGTTCCTGTTGGCTTTGTCCTGGAACATTTTGATGAGGCCAGTTTGTTCCTACCGGCCTTTACCTGGAACATTTTGATGAGGCCAGTTTGTTCCTGCCGGTCTTTTCCTGGAACCTATAGACCCATTACTTTGTTCCTGATTGACTTGTTCTACCAAGTGATTGGAACATTTTTATGAACCACTTCGATCCTTTTGGCGTTGTCCTGGAACGTATAGATCAAATTATTTCGTTCCTGATTGAGTTATGTTACCAAGTGACTGGAACATTTTGATGAGGTCATCTTGTTCCTTCTGACTTTAGCTTCCGAATGACTTGCCTTTGCCTTGGAACAAGATCCGGTCAAAATGACTTTTACGTTTGTGAAGCAAAACTGTCTCGTGTGATCCATGACCATGGACTGTGTTAGTAGTTTTCGGTTACGTGTAACGAGTAATTCGCTTACATTTGCGAGTAATGAGTTTTTCGTTTACATTTCCGAGTACTTACTGAGTAATTTGTTTACATTTCGAGTAATGAGTGATTAGTTTGCATTCCGTGTATGAGTAATTAGTTTACAGTTACACCTAACAAGTGTGAGGTTTCCAGTTACGCGTAATGATTAATTATTATTATTAAGTTACATGTAATGAATATTTATAGTTTACAGTTACACGTAATTTTGTTTGGTAATTTAACTGTTGGTGAAATGTTGTCCAATTTTTTTTATTGTTGTTGTTGGTGCATCAAGGTTGTCTCGTTGTTGTAGCGTTGTTTTAATGCAAGCAACCAACTTCCAGTTTGTGCCTTTCATAGGATGTTATTTTGTTTTGGGATCTTAAGATTTGAGTCCTTCACTCACAATTATTGCTTTTGATGGCTTATGATAGAGACTTAAGAAGAGACAGAAACAGAGAGATACAGAAGAAAAACGCTGTAATTATAAGGATGGAACTGTCTTATTTAGACACCTTTTTGGGGTTTTAAACGAAATTATATAAGAAGCAACGCGAGACGTGCTCAGACATTAAGACAGCGGTTCCCAACCCGTGGCCCGCGGGCCAAAAGTGGCCCGCCAGGCCTCAGAAAATGGCCCGCCAGGCTTCAAAAATGGCCCGCATTTCTCAAAAAATTAACAAAAATATATGAAAAATTGACAATTTCGACAGGATAAACTCATAATTATTTTATATTACAAATTATTTTATTTTTACGTCTATAAATAACATCAAATATTCTATTTTGAGTCAATTATAACAATTTTATATGCCTTAAGTTAAATGAATTTTAGCATTGTGGCCCCCTAATGTTCTTTAACTAAGAAAAAGTGGCCCTCGTGTCCTCCAACTTAGAAAAAGTGGCCCTAAGGTCGAAAAAGGTTGGGAACCACTGCATTAAGACATGATAGTTGCCATATATACAAACTGTCGTCATTATTGCTATTATTACAATAAATGCATATTAATTAGTAAGTGTTTTCGTGGAATGAAGTGACTTTGGCAGCATTGACTGTGATTTGATTTTACTTCCAGTCCATTCTGTTGGACCTATGCATATAATATTATTTCGTGGCAGCCATTTCAACATATTTTAGAATTTTATTTCAATTATTGTGTGTAGCTTTTTTCATTTTCGTTTCTTAAAGTTGTAGTTTTTGACAAATGAGTGATAGAGCATACCATTTCGTAGCTTAAGTATTTGCAGACTTAAATGTTTTTCGTGTTGTTTGACTGTTTTTGATGCTAGGGGGCGGCAGGATCAGTTCTTTTTAAAGAGACATTTGCGAGATTTTAGAAATTAATACTCAGAAAACTACTCTAATTAATATTGAGTTGCTTTGAAATTGCGAATGAGTTATATGTTATTATAATTGATTTTCAGTGTCCATGACATAAGGAAATTTGTGTGTGTGTGTGTGTGTGTGTGTGTGTGTGCTTTTTTAAAGTTCTTGTTAAAAAGACAGTTTCGATTTCGGATTTTATTTGTCTGCTTAAAGATGACTGTAATTGCTTTTAAGTTACTGTGAATAGGAGCAATTCTAGTTCATTGTGCAGTGCCAATAGGCCTAATATTATAACTCAGCAGTACATAAGATTCTTAATAAAGTGTGTATTTAAAAAGGACAATTTCGATTCTTATTTAGTACTCAGAAACAATTCTAATTACTTTCCAGTTAGTTGCAATTCTAATGCATTGTGCAGTGCTAATGATATTATACACGTAACTCAGCATTACATAAAATTCCTAAGTAAGGTATGTATATAAAATGGACAATTTCGATTTTTATTTTGTACTCAGAGACAATTCTAATGATGACTTTTGTGTTACAAAATTTATGCTTGTGCTTAGAAATGACTGTTATTTCGTTTCAGTTGCTGTGAATTTGAGTTATTCTAATTCATTGCACAGTGCCAAATGATATAGCTCAGCAGTACATAAGTTTTTATGTAAATTATGTATTTTAAGGGACAATTTCGACTTTTATTTTGTACACAGAAACAATTCTCATTACTTTCGAGTTACTTTTGGATTGACGTTACAACAGTCTCAATTCTAATTCATTGTGCAGTGCCAATGATAATTATTATTATAACTCAGCAGTACATAAGATTCTTAAGTAAGGTATGTACTATGTATTTAAAAGGGACAATTTCGATTTTTAACAATTCTACGTAATTACTTTTGAGTTAATTTGGATTGACTAATAGTTGCAATGTTCTTCTAATTCATTTGCAATGTCAACAATAGAGTTGTGCAGTTCTTGCAGAATGGACAATTTCAAATTTTTATGCATATATAGAAAAGTACTATAAAATTTACTCCAAGGCTACTCTATGACTATTAATTTTACCTGCAGTGTCCATGCTACATAACTTTGCTTAACATTATTTTAAAAGTTCTTCATAATAGACACTTTTTGAAGCCAACTCTAATCACTATAAATTTTTTGGGTTACTTCAAAAGTATACGTAATAATTAATTTATGTTATTTTTAATTTACTTGCAACTGATATCACTGAACTTTAGCGAACTGTATTTTGGGAGTAAAAATCATACTCCATTAGAAAATCATAAGATTACTTTTGATTTGCGTTAAAGTTACTCAAAAGTCACAAAGTTTTTCTTAATAATTTTCAGTGTCCATGATACAACCAAACACTGTTTAGCGGATTTTGAAGAGATCTTGTTTAAGAAATAGTTTTGATTTTCAATTCGTTTCGATAAAACTACTCTAAAACATTTTTCTCAAACACGCAGCACATGGCCCGTTAAGTCTTTTTATGCGGCCTGTGTCAGCCTTCAGAATTTCTTGAGTCGAAAATCTATAGCTTACTTTTCGTTTTTTATGATCACGGAAAAGCTGTTTTGACTCTGCCCGTAAACTCACATACAGGTCCTTCTTTGGCCCATGGGGCAACCTGAGATCTATACCTTTACTCTTTGATTTACTCTTTAACTGGATTTTACTCGCACGATATTACCAAACATTGCGTAGCAGACTTGAAGAGTTCTTGCTAAAACAAAACAGTTTCGATTTAATTAATTTCGTACTAAGAAACCAGCTTGAGTTACTTTTGAGTTATTCTAGAATTAGACTTTATTTGCAGTGCGTGCAACATAGCAGAACATTTTATATTATAAAACATCTGTAGACAACAGAATGAGCTACATACAACTAGCCTTGGTTTTAAGATTTGTGCAGATATTTTGTTGTGATGTTTTGAGTTTATTGTAGAAACCCGGTTCTTATAATTTGATATTTTTGTGTGAAGAGATTCTTTGTTTGATTTGATTGATGAAGAGAACAAATATCTTTTACTAAATATATGTTGTGTTCATTTGATTTTACTAATAATTATTATTATATTAAAAGAACGAAAGGAAGACCAAGACAAAGACTGTTTGACTGGATGATGAAAGACGGTTATCAGAAGCTGAAAAGGGCATAGAACAGAAAGATTATTATATTATTGCCCTTTTTAAAATTATTATCATGTTTCTGTTTTATTATTGTTATTATTCATTAATTCCAAGGATCATATAGCTTGTCTCGTTTGCTTTGCTGTTTATTAAGTGCTGTAATATGCCGAGCAAATTTCTGTCCAGGGTAACGGCCTCTGTTGTCATAGACCCTGATCAAATCGGATCCAACCATCCATAGTACCTCGATCCATCATGAAAAGTCGTGCTTTCTCTCTTAACTTGACTCAGCACTTGGTCTTGCAGTGCTGCATGTAGCTTTAGAGTAGTGCTTTAGAAATTTGAAGTTTTATGTCCAAGGCTCCTGTAAGTCCTGTTGTCACTAATCTTAATTAATTAATTAATTAATTACGAATTATCAACTTCTATGGCGCAAGATAGACACAAGTAAGTTTGTACAAAAAAAAATTACAAATCCTTTTTTTCACTTCCATCATTATGACACGTCACTGTACAAGATTTTGAAATAAGAAGCAACGACATAGAACTCGCAAGTTTATCCGTCACAAGAAATTCTCTTGCCAAAAGGCATCTCATCCTTTCACAAGAGGTAAAGGTCCAAATAATATGTACACAGGGAAGGAGGGGTAAGAGGATTTGGGCGATTTGAGTACAGTGGGGGTTATCAAAAAACTATGTACACAAAATAAAATTCTAGTTATAATGTCCACAATAGATTATTTATAGGCCTAACTCTGTATTATGCTCTAGTTATCCAAATGCATTTTATTATAAACTTATCATGAATTCTATTCAAATTTAAATGTTAAACCATAGCATTTAACCAATTTCAGATTGCAAATGTGACATTTAAAGAAATAATAATAAATAGTATCCTATGGGAAAATAAATGTTTTATAGATGAATTTAGCTAATTCACTTTTGTTGGGGAGGAGTGGGGATAAGCTAGAGAAGTTTAGTACTATGGGAGTTCCACAATATGTACGCGTTGCAACAGGGGGTTGAAAATACGATTTTTTGTGTACGCAATATAATCCTATCACAATAGGTCAGTCAATCCTATCACAATAGGTCAACCAATCCTATCACAATAGGTCAGCCAATCCTATCACAATAGGTCAACCAATCCTATCACAATAGGTCAACCAATCCTATCACAATAGGTCAGCCAATCCTATTACAATAGGTCAACCAATCCTATCACAATAGGTCAGCCAATCCTATCACAATAGGTCAACCAGTCCTATCACAATAGGTCAACCAATCCTATCACAATAGGTCAGCCAATCCTATCATAATAGGTCAACCAATCCTATCACAATAGGTCAGCCAATCCTATCATAATAGGTCAACCAATCCTATCACAATAGGTCAGCCAATCCTATCACAATAGGTCAACCAATCCTATCACAATAGGTCAGCCAATCCTATCACAATAGGTCAACCAATCCTATCACAATAATAGGTCAGCCAATCCCATCACAATAGGTCAACCAGTCCTATCACAATAGGTCAACCAATCCTATCACAATAGGTCAGTCAATCCTATCACAATAGGTCAACCAATCCTATCACAATAGGTCAACCAATCCTATCACAATAGGTCAGCCAATCCTATTACAATAGGTCAACCAATCCTATCACAATAGGTCAGCCAATCCTATCACAATAGGTCAACCAGTCCTATCACAATAGGTCAACCAATCCTATCACAATAGGTCAGCCAATCCTATCATAATAGGTCAACCAATCCTATCACAATAGGTCAGCCAATCCTATCATAATAGGTCAACCAATCCTATCACAATAGGTCAGCCAATCCTATCACAATAGGTCAACCAATCCTATCACAATAGGTCAGCCAATCCTATCACAATAGGTCAACCAATCCTATCACAATAATAGGTCAGCCAATCCCATCACAATAGGTCAACCAGTCCTATCACAATAGGTCAACCAATCCTATCACAATAGGTCAGTCAATCTTATCACAATAGGTCAGCCAATCCTATCACAATAGGTCAGTCAATCCTATCACAATAGGTCAACCAACCCTATCACAATAGGCCAGCCAATCCTATCACAATAGGTCAACCAGTCCTATCACCATAGTGCAGTTCTACGATATGGTGTTGCGTTAGTGTTGACCACTTTCAATGGTAGCTTAGGAACACCGAAAATGTTTAACGTCGTATCTTGCTGGCGCTGACGAAGATTTCGAAGGTTCGTAGCGTCGCAAAGGCTCGGCATTTCTGACGAACTGAAAGAGAAGGAACAAGTAATTAATTAGGTAACCAGTAATATTAATAATAATAATAATAATAATAATAATAATAATATTAAACTTTGTTTATATTTCAAACTGACGCAACACATTATGATTACAACCAGATGATCACAAGTTAATATTGGAGTCAGATTTGGATATAATTTGTTTTAAATTGACTAGGATAAGATAAGATTATTCTTTAATAGACCGATTGCTATACGCATTTTGGTGTACTGTAAGACGTGGTATAATACACAAATGTACATCATTTCTATATCCAATCAATGTCAAAATGTTTTAAAAATCCAAAGTCCAAAATAAAAAAAATAAAATTACGTTCTTTGTATGAAGACTGTTATACGTTCTATGTATGTGTACTTGTTATAGCGCCCCTTCAAGCTCTCCTCTACTCAGAGGCGCTCCCGAATGCAGAGCGGACACTGCATTGGAGTTTCACGCCGAAGCGCTGAGCAATTGTGAGTGAAGGACTTGCCCAAGGTCCTTACGCGGCGAGGTGGATTCGAACCTCGGACCTTCCGGCTCCAAGGCAACGACGCCACCACTACACCACCGCGCCCCACACGAATTATTCATTCGTTCCGAAATTTATATGGCACCCCTTGCAGAAAAAAACCTACTCATAGGCGTTCCCAACTCCTGTGAGCCAAAAACTTATATGGCACTCACACTTGGAGCGATACTGAATGATAAACATACCTCAGATGACTAAACCTGAGATAAATCACCTGGAATAAATACACTTAGGATGGATGAACATACCTGGGATTACCGGAACCGATTCGCAGGTGACCTCGTCTACCCAGGTAATCGCAGTTACCTGTCAACTTGAGGTAGTCGGCCGGTGGCCCTCCCCGCATCAGAAGCGGTGGACTGGCACCTGACGTAACGCAAGCATCACGTAATGTAAACGTAACATCTCATCAATCATAATATATTCAATTATTTCCAATTCCAATGATTCATATTTAATCATTTCTTCTTCTTCATGTTCTCTGCCGCCAGGCAGGTTCCTATGTCCAATGACGCCATTTTTCTCTGTCATTTAATCATTTAATTGTTCACAATTAATATTACTCATTATAGGAAATCGTCAGTGTGGAAGCAAAAATTAAAATCATGAATTTAGTGGTCGCCACCTTTTGAACGGATATCCCCAAGCTATATAAGACTGAGATGATGGGGCAAATGAATTAAGTCATACCCTATGACAGGTATCATGTGTAGAAACCTTTAATAAAATAGGACACCTTTAAATCTTTGTCAGATGACGCTATATAAGAAGGAGCGTAAGTTAAATTCTGGAGCAGATGTCAAACAGGGTTGCCACTCATAGCTTTTTCCACATAGATCTAGGTTTTTCAGCCTTATCTAGGTTTTTTTTGTCATGATCTAGCCTGTTTTTCACACGGCGTTTGTTACACTTTTTACACATAAAAAATGGCTTTGCTAGGCGAAAATGCACAAAAGACGTGAACAAGTCGAAAATGTTTTCTCTGGAACAGAAGCAAATTTTGGTCGAATGACGAAAAAGTTCTTCAGGAATTTGAATTTCAAGCGTGAAAAATCCATGTATTTTCTCCGAAATTCTCGATCTAGCCTTTCTAGCTTTTTTTCGGCCCGATCTGACTTTTTTCTCCCAAAATTCAGAGTGGCATCCCTGCTGTCAAATCTTACACACCTTTTAAACGTTCGCCAAAGGTGCTATATAAACATGCAATTGCAACTAGTTTCTGTATTCTTCCCAGGTCAAGATGCTTAACGTTACCTGAAAGCCATTCTATTTGATCATGGTTTAGAGCCTCTGAGGAGCAGCGTGGCCACTCCTTGGGTCTTTTCACAAGATCTTGTTTTTTTTTATCCGAACTTGGAATTGGGTTTTTTTGCGAAGAACTTGGGGTTTTTCGCCCCAAAAAATCTTGAGTTTTTTGGGGGGAAAACTTGGGTTTTTCGGGTAAAACTTGGGTTTTTTGCTTAGGAACTGAAAATTCCAGAACATAATTATTCTAAAGATTTTGGTCAAATGACTAAAAAAAGGCCATCAGGTTTTAGGGACAGGAAAATGAAAATTTTGGCTGGATGACTAAAAAAAGGTCAGAAATTTGTGAACGAAAAATTGGTAAAATTTCGGAAGATTTGGGCAACTTGGGTTTTCTTGACCAACCAACTTGTTTTTGTTTTTTTTTCTGAGTGGCAACGCTGCTGAGGAGTTTCCTTTGAAACGGTGCAATATAAATTCACGATTACAATCTGCTGCTATTCAGTTTCTTAGGACCAGAGGGATTTTTCCTCACTGCGCGCACAGAATAAAATAACGAATAAATAAATTTTCAGCCTTATCTGATCATAAAGGCTCAACGGGGTCTTGCCCCAAAATATCTCACTAATGTTTTACTTCGTCCTCACTCAGCCTCCTCCCACCGTCCACTTCGTTCATCCAACAGATTTGACCTCTTGGTTCCTCGGTCTAGAACTGTTATGGCTCAGTCTCGATCATTTGTCTCAATTGGTCCTTCTCTTTGGAATGCCCTTTCTCCTTCTGTTCGCTCTACACTTCTGTCTGGTAGTCTCTCCTCTGCTTTGTCTCTTCTCAAAACCTGTTTCTTCTCGCTGGGCCTTGCGCACTGGGAGCGCCTCTGAACGGTTCACCCTACTAGAGGCGCTTTATAAATGTTTAAATACAATACAATACAAAAAATTAAATAAATAAATAATGTTAAATCAAACCTCTTTCGTTGTTATTTGCAGATGTTGTGACTGCCTCGTTTCTGTCGTCCGTCGCCAGAGGGCTTGACACCTGGTGACGGCTGTACATCATCTGGTGAGCTCCCATTCCTCTGAAAGAAAACGTTAATGCACAATGGAGCTGTATAAATGTTCATTTTACAGCATGAGATATATAAGTTTGTACCTGCTAAAGGATATAATCATTTGCAAGGTATTACCACTTAGAAGGTATTTGTCACTATCATGGTATTACCGTGTAAGAGATATTTACCATTTACAAGGTATTGTCACTAATAAAATATTAACACTCACAGGGTAGAACTACTCACAAGGAAAATTACCACCAACAAGGTATATAACCAACTACAGGATATTATCAGTCAAAAAGCATCACCATATACAAACAGCACTTAAAGTGTAGAAAAGGAAGTGCCTGGACGACCCATTCCAGGCAATGTTCTTTTAGGGCATTCACTCAGATCATTTATATAGCGCCTCTTCAAGAGGCTATTCAGAGGCGCTCTCAGCCCAGCCACGACTGAAGAAAAAGACTTTCAAAGAGGAACTTGTAGGACCCTACCACAAGCAAAGAGCGAAGCAAACAGAAACCCCAACAAATAAGTTGCAGGACGGTGTTCAAATTTAAAAAAAGGTGCAGTTGAAGCCCTGGATACAAAGTATTACTACTTACAAGGTATTATCACTCAAAAGATTTGTTTTTTAAATATAGGCCATTAACTCTTAGAAGGTAGTACCATCTACTTTTTAATTTGTTATCTACTTTATTTTGTCAACTTTATTATTCCTATGCTTTATCATTATTTCTGTGTCTTATTTTACATTTTTGACATGTAACCGGGTGCGGCGTGTTACCAGGAATTGTCTGATTTTAAACTAAACAAATACACATACCAATTACAGTGTATTATGACCCACAAGGTATTAACCATGTAAAAATATCTATATCTACAACGTATTTCAACTAATAAGGTACTACCACTTACAATGCTGGCTGCTGCTGCTGCTGCTGCTGCTGCTGCATGTAGTTCCTGCCGCTAGGTGGTCGGCTGAGAGCAGAGGACGACGATGAAAGAATGGATTGAGGACGTCCACTGGGAGGACGGAGGGCGGGCAGGACAACTCCAGGAACTTCAGGTCGTCCCTGGTAGAAAAACAAATCAAGAATAGGGGAATAAGAGATCATTCAAATGGCACATGGAAATGAACCCACATGAAACCTCCAAGTCTCTGTGACCATCTCTACCAAGGTTTTGTGTAAGTCTATTTTCCTCCATGCCACATGCAAGTCACTTCCACATGACCTCTCTCCAAGTTTTGTGTGTATGTCCATATAAAACTCAACCAGCCCAGCTCCAAATACCATTTCTAATATAATAAAGATCATGTTTTTAATCTCTAAATGCAATTTTTACGTTCCAAACATTTATTATTCGTCCATAGATCTGTCTTCGTAAATATTTATCTAATTGAATGCTTTACTTATGCAAACAAGATGTGAAAATTTTCAAAACCATAATAATCGTTCGAAAACTAGGAGCACAAATTAATGATGTGGGTTTAAAATCCTGTGAGTAAACAGTTCTTTCCTAAATATCCTTCTAACCCATTTTCCAAGGTTTCAAAGACCTTTTCCTCAGGGTTGGTCCGACCTTTTTTCTCAGGCTCCACCTGAAATATTTCTCCAAGGTTTATGTGACCCTTAGAAGTCACAAGTGAGAATGGTCTTGATCTCAGAGCTTTATATACACCGTGTCTCAATAAAAACTGTGCCAAATTGTTTCTGTCAGAACTTCGTCAAATTTTCACCAATCTTAATAACTTTTGGCAGGCAGATGGCAAAATGGCTGATATTTTATGCCATATATGAATTTTCCACCTCACCTGACTCATACCACCGCACTACCTTGTTAAACACAGATGTTCCAATTTCTCATATAACGCTTAAATTTTAATACTTCCAACAAACTATCTGACGACTGAATTAGCACGCAATACAATAAAATTGCAGAGTTTCTTAATTGTTATGACAGATCTGCTTAAAGGTGTTAGAATTGGTGCTCGAAATGTGCCCCGCATGCACGGACACAAGCGCTAAGACGGCGACGCCACTGGTCAATAGCACCATCAACAATCGACTGGTCAAAGCGCGCCCACTCGTCGATCAGACGCGTTTTGAGTTCGTCGACACTGTCTATTCTGGACCGGTAAACCTTCTCCTGCAGCACACTCCATATGCTATAGTCGACCGGGTTGAGATCTGGTGAATTCGGCGGCCACAGAGTTGGAGGAATGAAGTCGGGCGTCTCTCGCTCCAGGAAAGAGTTTAAATTTAAGCGTTATATGAGAAATTGGAACATGTGTTTAACAAGGTAGTGCGGTGGTATGAGTCAGGTTAGGTGGAAAATTCATATATGGCATAAAATATCAGCCATTTTGCCATCTACCTGCCAAAAGTTATTAACTTTGGTGAAAATTTGACGAAGTTCTGACAGAAACAATTTGGCACAGTTTTTATTGAGACACGGTGTATTTAAAAAAGTAATTTATGGGTCAAGTTCTGACCTGGTTTGACCTTGCTGACCCCAACTGACCTCCCATCCGACCATCCAACGGATCAACCGTCACAACTGACGACTGTCGCGAATGTTGTTGGTCCAACCGTCTTGCTACACAAATGCATTTGTGATTAAAAATAATTCAATTCTTTTATTTTGATATTTGTTTATTTATTTATTTAAAGAACGAAGCCAAATTACCAGCATTATCACGACCACCATTTACCACCTCTTGAACATCACAACTAACACCAACACCACTAACATAAAATACCACTAACACCAAATACCACTAACACCAATACCACAACCTAGACTCACCATTTTCACCATCACCAGCATCACGGTACTACCAACATCACCAACACCAATGCTAACACCAAAATCAATTACACCAACAAAACTAACATCACTGCCATCCCTAATACCAACACAACTAACACCATTAACACCAACATTACAAACATCACAAACACAAGTTTGCCATCACTAATCACAATCTCCAAACTTCTTAAGCGCTACTAGAAAGCCAAGCGTGGGGCACCAGCTTATTCACGAGCGCTGTATCAATTTAAAAGGTTTGTCCGTAAGTGTAGTCCAAAGGCGGTCCACCATTACTAGAACCACCACTGTATTGCAACCACTAACCCAAACATTATTGACATCATTAACACCACCACCTAGACCACCATCAAAACATATCACCCCCAACACCACTCAGTACAACAAATATCACCAACATAACCAACTCCACTAACACCAATATCCCTAACACTATCACTACCACCACAAGTTTGCCATCACTATCACCAAAACTTGAACCACCACTGTGTTACAACCACCAACACCAACATTATTAACATTATTAACATCATCAACACCACCAAAACACCACCCCCAACACCACAACTCCCACACAATGCAACAACACAAATAATCACCTCTAGAATGCTGCTTGCGAAAGAATTCTTGAAAGACGACGAAATTGTTGACTTGTGGAATCGATGAACGAAGCGAATAATGTCGATCAAGAAAAGAAAGACATTTCACTGATGGTCGATCGATTGCTAAAGCGCCAGCATCAATGTTTTCCATCTAAAACAACGATCAATGCGATTAGAAATTATATGATGATGATATATTCGTTGCGTAAATTATCATAAATTACCATAAATTAATAAATTATCATAAATAACCATAAATTAATAAAGCGCCAGGATCAATGTTCTCAATCTAAAACAACGATCAACACGACTAGAAATTATATAATGATGATGTATTCGTTGTATAAATTTTATCATAAATTATCATAAATTACCAAAGATTATCATAAATTAATAAATTAATACAAATTAATAAATTATCATAAATTACCATAAATTAATAAAGCGCCAGGATCAATGTTCTCAATCTAAAACAACGATCATAGATTTCAGATTAGCGGCGGTTTCTATCAGTGGCTGGTCTTAGAACTTGTCTCCATGTTGTAGTCTGCCCTGTTTAATTAATAATTAATGTTTAATTAAACATTTCGCAATCCAGTGCTACAACGCCGTTGCCTACCAGGGCCCCTTTTGTCCGGATTACCTGGGGCCATGGATCGGCCACCCTAAGCAAACTAAAATTTATATGTTAACGCTAAATCAAAAACTAAACCTAACAGTCCAGTTATTATTTTTTTTTTAACCCGAGGTATTTATGATCCCTCAGATGTTCAAAATAATAATAATAAACAAAATAACAATAATAATTATGTCAAAAATTATTTTTGTTCTAAAACACCTTTTAAACGGTGGTAAAGGAAAATATAAACGTTTGTGATACATACAAGAATTAGGCTGTTTAAAAAACCAGGAAGAGAGCTTTACATAACATTGTTTGAATACTCTTTAAAGGTGCTTTAATAAAATAAATAATATTTATAATTACACAAACAGCAAAATATATAATTTCAAAGGCCTAATTTAAAATTAACTCATCAAATGATGACGATGAAGACAACGACGATGATGACACCGACAACAACAATTTATCTTTTCATGGGCCTGTCATGCCGAGAGTGCTTCTGAATAGGTCTACTGTGAGAAGCACTTCACAAATGTTTTATTAGATTAGATTAGAATGATGATGATGGCTACAACGATAACGACAGCAACAATGATGATGACGACAACAACAACAACAATGATGACGACAACGATGACGACAACAACGATGATGACGACAACAACGATGATGAAGACAACAACAACGATGATGAAGACGACACAACGATGATGATGACGACACAACGATGATGATGACGACACAACGATGATGATGACGACAACAACGATGATGATGGCGACAACGATGATGACAACAACAATTATGATGACAACGACAACAACAACGACAATGATGACGACACGAACGATGACGACAACGATGATGACGACAACGATGATGACGACGACGACAATGATGACGACGACGACAATGATGACGACGACGTCAATGATGATGCCATGGTCACCATGTCAACAATGACACAAATTCATTAACACAGGTAACTCGTCCCATACACACACCACACACACACACCACAGACACACACACACACACACACACAGACGCACCTGTAGCATGGCGTCAAAGAGCGCCCTCCCTGATCCCTGGCGCTGACGCATCTCACAGACGTAGAAATCAAGAACGCACAGTGGCTCCATCTCGCGTTGGTTTCCGCCAGAGTCGTAGACGAACAACTTCTTGCGACCGACCTTCAGGAAACCAACGACTGAACCATTTCCGCTGGAGAAAGGAAAATGAATGATTTTTATTATTAATTAATTTAATTAATTTTATTTGTTAAATACATTTGAAGTGCATGCATGTTCACACTAAACTGTGAATCTGAGGTGATTTCGTTATTTTTTATTATTTTTTAAAAATTAATTTAACTTCAGGAAAACAACGACTCAACCATTTCTGCTGGAGAAAGGAAAAGGAATGATTTTATTATTATTATTATTAATTAATTTAATTAATTTAAATAATGTTAAATACATTTGCAATGTGGGTAACATCACACCAACATGTGAATTCGAGATGAAATGATGATGTGTTGAATCTAATGATATCATGATGATCATCATACTGTTATAATCTTTAATGAATTAATGATCATCACCATCATCGCATACATTTTTGCAGGAGAAGGGATAAATTTTCAATAAGTTTCTAGTGAAAGCTTGAAGAATTATAAAACAGGTTTTTAAATGAAAAATTTTGACATTTATTTAATGTAGAAAAATCCTCTAGTGCCAAAAAATTGCTAAAAACCAAAAGGTAGTAATTTTCAAAATAGGTGTCAAATTTTTATGCCACAAAAAAGATGCCAGACATTTTTGATAACTATAGGAATAGAAATAATAATAGTGGGAGCTATGACTGCTCTAACTGAAGTTTTTTTTTTTATTGAACTCAAAGTTGATCATTTTTTGCAGCAATAGAGCAAGGAGCGCTTCTGAGTAGTCTCTTTTAAGAGGTGCTATAGAAATTCTTGAATCTTTCTTTTCCTTCAGGTTTGAATTATTCCCTCTATTCCACTTTCCTCTGTTTTCAACGTCTTCATTTTTATAGAAATTCTTGAATGAAAGAATAACAGCAGTAATAATAACACATGACGACTATGACGATGATGATAATAATAATAAATAGTTATCTTACTTGTTGGCCTCTGAGTCTTTCTTAACGTACAGATGATGAGCAGATTGAACGAGTCGATTAGCGCTCGTTATCGGTCCGTGAAGATTCTGAGCCTAACAACAAATAAAAACTATGGGAGGTAAACACCATGGTATTGCATATTTAGTTATTTATTTACTATTTACTTGGAATTTGATATAGCACTCCTTCAAGGTTGCTACTCAGGAGCGCTCCCAGTCCAACCCCGGTCAAAAAAGACAGTCTTGAGAAGAGAAAGCAATTAAGTAGATAGGCCAATAGGCATTTTGTGGCTACCAAATGATAATTTGTGAAAAAATCATATTGTATGATTTTGAAGTGGTCATTGTTTAAATAGTCAGCCTCTCGAATACCTCAAATTCCAGATAATCAGGATTTTGATATCCGGATAAAGATTATTAAATTCCAATTCTATTTATACACTGAAAAAATATGAAATTGTAATCACACTGCATTGTGAAAATAAACAAAGATTATTGTTAATTAGTAAGTAAGTGAAGAGCAAGCAGTTTCTTGGTAACATTTCCACCTTTGCCGACGCTTTTCCCATTTCGTCGATGACTCGTTTCAGCTCATCCTTCCGCTGACTAAAACAAAGAAAAATCGACGAGAAATTATAAATTTTACATCAAAACAATACTTTTTAATTCAATTCATAAGTTGTTGTGATTGCAAAACGGTGCCTATTTATTTAAATTAAAACCGATGCGGAATTTTTAACTGACTGCGTGACAAGCGTTTATTATTTTATTCAAAATAGTATTAAAACATTATTATGTTAAAATTATGTTAAAGTTCTTGGAATGGATGATGGAGGATGGATATGGAAAACTCAAAGAAAAAGCACAACATCGAGAAGAGTGGCGTCGTTGGGCATCTGGACCTGCCGAGAGGCAGCTAACATAAAGAAGAAGAAGATTAAAACATTTTAAAACAAGCGCCTCCGGTTAGGTGAATTGTCTAAAGTCGTAATTAGGTCGAATATCAGCTTGTTATTCTGCGTCGCAATTTTAGGCTAAAATCGATTGATTAAAGACATGACAACTAGATTGGACAATACAAATGGTTAGAATCATCATTATTTAACCTAAACAGCACAAACTGACAGTTACAAATAAGTTATTATTACTTGGTTGACAGTCAATAATTAAATTATTGTGACTAACCGAACTGTTTCGGGTAAACACGCACACTTCATGCCCGTACTCCAAACAATATGGCCACCGTAGATGCGTGCATAACTGAGCGGCCCGACATGCGGCCTAATATTTCCGCGAAAATTCAAGGAGGCTTCAATTTCAGCAGAATGACTGCACTAACCCTAAAACTAACCCTAACCGACCCTCACGGCGCCTAACCTGAGCCCTAACCGACCCTCACGCTTTGCATTAATTAATTACATGTTGCGATGTCGTCGATCGGTCGCGTTCTAATTTTACGGCATTCGTTGGCAGCCATATTGTTTGGAGTACGGGCATGAAGTGTGCGTGTTTACCCTGTTTCGTATGTGGACCTGAACGGCGTTAAATTCCGATCTACGACCGAAATATCATCCTGAAACAAGTTGTTTATGTTAAACGGAAACTCCATTTTTTAAACCATTAAAACGCTCTATGTGAGCGCGACAGATTTTATCATAACATTAATTAATTTTTTATTTATCTATTTCTCGATAAAATCCGACTTCTCAAGCCACCCTGTTACTAGCCGGAAGTTGACAATCGATCCGCGGTTAATGTTTTATTGCATTTTGATTGGTCAGCGTTTTGCTAGCGATTTTTGATTTTAGCAAATCACAGCATCCGACTCAAAATGGCGAGTAAGTAAGTCAGATGCATTATTGGTAATTTATTTTTAAAATTAAATTGCGTTTGGTTTTCGACTGTGTCTTCATTTGCTTCTACCTACATTAGGCAAAAAAATATGTTGTGTTTCCGGTAACAGAGCCAAAAAAAATTGGGTAGGTAGGTCGGAATTTTTTTTTATTTTGTAAAATATTTTTATGCAGTGACTATCCGAAAAAGTGTACCCCACTAGTCTTTTTTGCACGCTGAAACAAAGTACGTGTTCTAAGCAAGTATAAACTGCCTATTTTCCGACTGTCTGCACCTAAAACTGCTCTAGAAACAGTCCTAATAATTTCATTTTGTTGACGTCTCTTATGTTATGTCAGTACAAATGTGAAAATAAAAAAAATTGAAAAAAAAATTAAATAAAATAAAAATATTTTACAAAAATATTTGGGTCGCGGCCGTAAAAATGGGTCGGTCGGGTTACCGGAAACACAACAATTTTTTTTACGCCTTATAGCTGGAAACAATAGTTGAACTAAATGAATGTGCGAATGTGTTCAGAAATTTCCTAGCATTGTATTAATTCATATTTTGCAGGATTTATGTAGCGCCCTTATGTCTACTCAGGAACGCTCCCAAACAAACCTTGGCTAAGGTGGACAGTTTTAAGAATGCAACATAAATTATTGCATCAATAGTATGCTCATTTCAAATGACGGGAGAATTTTGCAGCGTCGCCTGTTTACTTAGAACCAGTGTAAGAATTGTGGTTAAAATAACTAGGGGGTTCGACCATTATCCACTTGGAATCGGGGTGTGAAAAGCAGACTTTAACATGGGGCTCTAAGAAAGACTGGGGGGTTGAAACCCCCCAACCCCCGGCAATTCTCACTCTGCTTAAAACCATAATAAATTCGTGGACAAAATTAATAGCAAAAGTAATATCGACTGATTATGATGCTGTCGAATTACCTACTTGTTGCGTGTATAAGAAAGAATAATAAATTTATTATTCTTAATTACTTTCTTAAAATATATAATTCATGCGCTATATACTTTTAATTCCTACATTAGTGCAGAACCCAATGCATAGATAAATAAATAAAGTTATGTGTCCCCTACTATCGCTCGTTTAAACGCGACGGTTACTCTTTAAAATATTATTAATTATTAATTTAAAATTGTCATGTCTTCTAAGGCTAAATTACCTCGACCATGGGAACTAAGATGGTCGAAGACGAAAGGTCGTTTTTATTTCTACAACACAGAAACTAAAACGAGTCAATGGAAGTCACCCGTCAAAGGCCAACCAGTGAGTAACATCCAGATTCTCGTAGATCGCGATACGATTTTTGTACACGTAAACTGAAGTTGCAGAAGATACACATATAAAACTAGCTAATAGTCGACAAATTTTCCATGGATAATGGGAAATGAAAGAAGGAGTTGTGCAGTTTTAAAAATTCCTTAAAAACAGCCCGGAATTTAATTAATTTAAATCTATTTAATTTGCCTAAATCTTACGTGTTAGTTGAAGCCGAGGTAGAGGTTTGGAACTCCTCGGTAGCAAGTAAACAATATGATCGTCACAGGTAAGGACAGTTCTAATACACCGAACATGCATACATTATACATACTCCCTCATTTCACCTATAAACCCTTTAATGCCGGACACAAATCACGTGGATTTGATTTAAACCACTCAGGTTATTCGGCAGTTGTATATAAATAAAGAGTATACCTACTTAAACGTATCTACTTCTGAATTTTGATAGCAAAAATACAGGTTTTTCTATGGAAACTGCACATGGGCGTCCGCAGCGGGGCGCAAGGGGGCGCAAGTGCGCCCCCTGGATTTTTTGCATAGTTGCATATAAATTTAGATTATTTGGTTGTGATTGTTACAACGCAATTTTCAATGTGATTATCGATTAGTTCTACAAGTTGAACCTATATAATCTTTATTTGGGTGCATAACGTATAGGTAGGATATAGGATTCTCTCGTGGTAATATGGAAATTCAAACTGTCACCCATTAAATTTAGACCATGTGACAATTATTTAAAAGTTTGCGCCCCCCTAGAAAAATTCCTGCGGACGCCCATGAAACTGCATCTGATAAAACTGTTACAAAACTCGTCTTCATTTTTATTGCAGGTCGTAAAGAACGTTCCAGATGCTGTCAAAGCGCCAAACACAGCATCAACAAAAAAGTCGGCTATTGTCTCGTTACCGCCGGCGATAAAAGACAAAAGAAACTCAACTCAAGAAGTCGAGAGCAACGTAAAACCTCCGAAAATCAAGAAGAAAAAAGGGAGCAGTGAAGATTCCAGAAAGCCCGCGGCGAAGTCTGGTTCATCCATCGAAATGAGGGAGACTTTTATTCCGAGGGTTTTACAGGTCACCGAACCGAGGAAACCGGGGAAGAAATTCCCCGAAAAATCTTCAAAGTTGGTTGTTGGAGTTGAGGAGAAAACCGCATTTCCGGTCGAGAAAAACCCGCTGAAGAAACTCAACGACGAGAACTCAAAGTCTGGGTCTAAGACTTCGAGTTTTACGCTTGGGAAGTCTGAGTCGAAGTTGAGTTTTAAGATCGAGAAGTCCGAGTCGAAGTTTAGTCGTGTGGTCGGGAATAGCAAGTCGTGGGAGAAGTCGAGAACGAGTCGAGAGCGTAAGACTTCCGTCGCTGAGAAGTCTGAGAATGTTTTGGAGTCTCGGCCGTTGGAAGTCGAGTCGGAGAAGACGAGGAGGAGAAGCGGGATGAAGGAGGAGGAGGAGGAGATGGAGGTGGAATACAGTGCAGAAGTTCAGATGATTTTCCAGGAGGTAACTAATCTAATGTTTCTCATAGTCTCACGTTAAACTTTGGAATAAATAAATAAATATTACTCCATTTGCAAACGCAAAAAATTTTAAATAATGGGACTTTAAAAAAATTCAATGCAGTATAAAACACTGAAGTAATAATAAAAGTTAGTAATGTTCATAAAAAAGTAATATAAAGCAACATCTGACCATATATGTGACGTCGGGGCTCGAAACCCGTCGCTTGTTGCTTCCTAGATATTGCACTAGATGCCGAAATAGACGAGAGGGGTCAAGAATGCAGTTTATTCTTCAATTCAGCATAAAATTATGTAACTTGTTGTTTTGTTTTCTCACTATAAACTAATGAAAGAATCAAACGAGCATAACTTCAGTTAGAAAAAAAAGATTTTTTCATTCTGTTAAAAGTATTTTAGAGCTTGTTTATTGTAGCATACAACTAAATCAAAAGGTCAAAAATCGACATGTGACGGGTTTTGAGCCCCTATATCACATAGAAAGTGCTTCTTGCAGCAAGAGACTTTCAGAAAGGGCAACGAAAGACAAAGAAGTTTATTATGGAGACTTCTTTTCCAAAAATGGACCTAGTATTAAATTGCTATTGTAATAACTTTTCTTCTAATGCTTTTTAGATTCAAGATCTACGTGAAGAAATGAGGAACATGGATACAGAGGTATGATTGGTTGGCTATTTTTCAAGGGCTTTACAGTATAAGACATAAATAATTATTGTATCTCTAATTAGTAATTAGTTAGTAATTTGTGATTAGCAATTAGTTAGCAATTTGTAATTGGTTATTAGTTAGTAATGAATTTAATAATTTGTAATTGGTAATTAATTATCAAATGTTGATCAGTAATTAATAATTAGTATTTATTTTTTATTGATGAATTAGCAATTTCTTCAATTGTCATTAAATAGAAATTTGTTTAATAGTATTTTATTTTTAGTATTTTGTAATTAATTAGAATTTTTATTAATAATTAATTGGTAATTTGTAATTAGTGACTTCCAATTAATGCAAAAGGCCTCAAAGCGAAGTATCACAGAATTGAATTATGTCTCCTATTAGGACTATATTTTGCATGTCTTGCATTGGCTCCCTTTCCCGCAGTGGATTGCCTACAGGTTCTGCACATTGGGCAATGGTTACCAATTTGCACCCCACCAGGCCTACTGTAACAAACCTCTGAAAGAATTAACACAATTATTTGCAGTTACTGTATGAAGCTCAAAGTTTAATTAAATCAAAATTATAATCACTTGCAGCAGGTTTTCTTATTGACCATTGATTTTAATTTTTATTTGCTTACATAGAGGCTTGTGCGATTCTAATAAAGGTGTTTAATAGAGTACATTGACAAAACTCCTTCCTACAAAATCTACATCTATATCCAATTGTATTGTATCTGACCATTTATAAAGCGCTTCTCACAGCATTATAGCCTTTCGGAAGTGCTCCCATTGCGAGCAACCCCCGAGAGAAAAGACAGGTTTCTGAGATTAGAGAAAGATGATGAAAGACTGCCAGAGAGGATAGGATGACAGAGCGAACTGATGGGGAAGTTCATTCCATGGGGAGGGACCAATGCAGGCAAATGATCTGGATTGAACAATGAGAATTCCTGACGCAGGGAACAAAGAGGTTAAGCCGATCAGAGTACAAAGGACATAGCGAATATCACTAATCAACTATCGATTTTCCATTCTCATATAGCATTGGGTGTCACCGTTTTAAAGGTGTTTAACTACAGCTTTCGAAAATATCCGCGGTTTTTAAGTATAGACATAGATAGACATAGACATATGTATGCTTAACAAAGTATAGACATAAACAGCAATAAGAAAATACTCAAAGTGAAAAGTAGAATAAAGGCGAGGGAACAAATAGGCACACCAAAGTGGACAAGTCCCGCTATGTAGGGGCTTATAGAGCTGTAATATGCCGAATAAATGTGGCCTCTGTTCTCTGTTGCTAAACCCTTGATCCGTCTATTCATCCGAATTACTCAACGCTGTGTTACCGTATAACGTTTGCATTACCGTTTAGTTTTGTGATTTTATTCGTTTTTAAGGCAATATGAGGTCTTTATCCCAACCAAAGCCTATTGGTCACTCCACTCTGTTCCTTAAGAATCTCAAAAACTTTCCTAGTTCCTCTCCTATAGCCGCAGTTGAGCTGGGAGCGCTTCTGAGTAGGCTTCCTTGAAGTAAAATATGTTAAATAATAACTGTAATATTAAGGTTAGCATACAGTGGAACGCTTGTAATTTGCTGTGTTCGTTAGACACCTTTTAAAACTGTATTTCAGTTGCTATAAAAGGACAGCGTATCCGATTGTTTACCGATTTGTCGATATCTACGAAAATTTAAAGAGGAAATAAAACGAAGGGAAATAATTACAGACACTAATAAAATTTCTATTTTGCATTAGATGATATCTAAGACGTGTACCACTTTTAATTGTACACCGTGATTCCAAAAAAAGTAAGCCAAATTGTTTTTCATATAATATCTCTAATGCCTGATAACATATCACGCTAAAATTTTCCAAATATTTAGAGAATTGGAAAATATTTGGAAAATTTTAGCCTGATATGTTAACAGGCATTAGAGATATATGAAAAATAATTTGGCTTACTTTTTTTTGAATCACGGTGTATACATGTTGCTATACAGATTTTCTAAAGTGGATAATTTAAGTTAACATTATTTGAAATGACCAGTTATAATTATTTTTAGGTCAAATATGTTCGAAAATCTTTGTTTTTGTGAAAACAGGAAGTGACGTCCGACGTTCAGATGATCGTCAACAACATGACTTATGTGCCTCCGTGTCACAGTCAGGTAGTGGAACTATAAAAATTATCATCTTATCGTACTTTTTTGCTTTCTTTCTTCCTCAATTTTTTTCATCTGTTTGGGTGCAGGGGTTTGAATCACCGCCAAGGAAGACATTTGGTTCGTGATTAATGGATCCTGAATTTATAATTTGAATATATATTTTGAAAAAAAAAACTTTAAAAAGGTGTTTAATGTAATCTCAATCTAGTTCAGTGCTGGGGGTGTTTTGAAACTTTGACCATTGGTAGGAAGATGAGACGGTGAGGGAGAGGAATTGACCAACTACCGGGGATGCCACTCTGAGTTTTCAAAAAGGTAGAGCCGGTTCCAGAAAGGCTAGAAAGAGCTAGGGTGACTTTGCTTTGAGAAAAACGTGAAATTTGTCTAATGATATGCATGTTTAAAACACACATTCGAACTTTAAGTTGTACACAGCTTAACAAGTATAGCGTCCAGATGTTAAAACTAAGAATTTCAAAATTGGATTATGAACTATTTAGTGAATCTTCAGAGTATGGAGTGTCTATTTTGTGAAAACGCCTGACAAAGATTTAAAAAATGTTTAATATTATAACGTGACAAGTTTTCATGAAAAGCTGGTTCTCGAAAAGGCATCTAGGATCTTCTTGGCCCTTTATCTATAAGGTGAATGTAATCGTATAAAAAGGTGTTTAAGGTACTCGGCTTACATAATGCAACCTAAGCCATTAGATTGCTCTTTCCAAACACATAGCTACTTTATTTATTTATTTATTCCTCGAATTGCTATAGCGCCCCTTCACTGTCACTACTCAGAGGCGCTCCCGACTACAGCGTGGACAATGCATTTTAGGTTTCACACGGAAGCACAGGAGCAATTGCAAGTGAAGGACTTGCACAAGATCCCTATATATACGCGTCGGCTTGAGGTGGATTCGAACCTGCTACCATCTGCCACAACTACGCCACCGTGCCCCACAAATATTGTCTCCCAGCATTAGATATTTGAGTCCAATTCTCAGATAACTGTCCACCACAATTGAACCTTCATCATTGAAATTTCAACAAAGTTTATTAACGAAGAGCGGTCCGTTACTACACACATTTTTAAAGCTACAGACTAGATGTATTTAAGCAAATGCACATGATTTATTTCTTAGTCTTTATCTTCTTCATCTTCTTCTTTTTTACGTTCTCTGCCAATTGGCAGGTCCAAACGTCCAATGTTTCCACTTTTCCCGCTGTTGTGCCATGTCCTTCAGTTCTCTGTATCCCTCTTCCATCATCCCGTCCAGCAGTTTTTTGTCTAGGCCTTCCTCTGCACCTCTTTATCTATACTCCGTTATTATGCCAAACCAATTTTTTTTCATAGGCCCTTGTCAAATCTGGATCCATCCATCCATAATTAAAATTAATTTGTTTGTTTGTTTGTTCAGAGGCTTTGGTTGATTCTTGATACGAATCTATTTCTTGAAGATGGTCACCTGCTACGAGATCTTAAGGATCAACTGGCAAGACGTAAGCAATTTTTAATTAATATTAATTAGGAAATTAACAAAGTGATTAATTATCTGAGTCTGTAGTTTATGCATGGTGGTTTTGGGTTGGAAAGGTGGTCATAAATTTAATAATGACTGTAAAATTAGTAATAATAATTATATATAATATGAATTTATGAATTGAAATTATTATGATATTAAATGTGCTATGTCATGCCCCAACTCACCTTAACTCGCGCAGCATTTTGGGTTTTTAGATTAAGTTTCTCATTGTAAGATTATATTTTTTTTATATGGTGCCTCTTCAAGGAAACTACTCAGAAGTGCTCCCGGCTCAACTGTGGCTAAAGTGATTAAATGCCATATTTAGATATGATTAAGACCCTTTTAAAGATATGATTAACATTATTAAAAGATCTGATTAAAGATATGATTAAGACTTTAGAGATTTGATTTGATTTAAACAGAGTTTGGCGATGTACTAAATCATACCTTACCTTGCATTTTTATTTTGTAAATATATGATTATGAGATAATTATTAAAGATTTGATTAAGATGTCAGATTAAAGATGTGATTGAAAGATCTGATTCAAGATATGATTAAGACTTTAGAGATTTGATTTGATTTAAACAGAGTTTGGTGATGTACTATATCATACCTTACCTTGGGTTTTTATTTTGTAAATTTATGATTATGAGATAATTATTAAAGATTTGATTAAGATGTCAGATTAAAGATGTGATTGAAAGATCTGATTAAAGATATGATTAAGACTTTAGAGATTTGATTTGATTTGAACAGAGTTTGGCGACGGCTTTGTCTTTGTGATTCCTTGGATCGTCATTCAAGAGATAGATCACATAAAAGACAACAAACGATATCTTTCGAAGGTAACATAACTACCGTCTTGTTCGTTCTTACCGTCCGCTGTTCTATTGTCTTCTCTTGTGTCTTTTAGACAATGATGAATAATAGCTCTGCAAATGTTTAATTAGATTCGATTTTGAAGGAAATGATGATGATGAGGTTCACCCTAGTTGAGGCGCTTTATAAATGTTTTAATACAAAACGATGATGATGACGACGACGATGATAATATTCTCTTTATTGAAATAAACCGGTTGACAGACCACAACCGGTTACAATGTATACTTTATGCAGTTTAAAAAATTCACACTCTATGCCAGCGTGTTATCCATTGCGCTACCCCTCCCCTATTGAACGAAATGGTAAACGGACGCTCAAAATATATATATTAATACTAGCGTACCCGGCCACGCGTTGCTGTGGCTAAAAAGAGCATCCAACCATTCCTTTATACCTCCATTCTCCCTCCCCCACCTCCTCCCCACCCCTCCCCTTCGCCTCCCCCTCCCCTTCCCTCCCCGTTCCCTCTCCTTTCCCCACCCCAGCCATTTCCTCTCCCCTCCTCCCCTCCCTCTACCCTCTCCTCCCCCTTTATGCTCCTCCACTCCCCCTCCCCTCCCCTCCATCGCTTATGACGTCACGGCACACGACCTCATTCTATGTTTCGTCTGGTCACTGTGTTGATTGCGGGCGACATGTAAAATTGTATAGCTCAAATAGCGTACGAATTTGATCAAATATTGTTGTTAAAGATTGCGTTTTTTTAGAAGAAAAAAAACATTCAAAGAACACTCGCGTATTGGAATGGAACGTTTTGGTGAGATTTTGAAAAGAATCGGTCCGTTACTTTGGGAGATCTTGACTGCCTAAATTTGGTGCGAACGCCATTACATTTTTATTTATATAGATTTAGTCTGAAAAGGTTATTGGAGTAACAGCACACATCTGATATAATTATTTATCCCCACTTGCTAAGGCTGACAATAATTATTAGAAACCTTTTTTTTAAGATGCAATCCTTATATAAATATTCATCCAATCACAATGCCTCCAATTCAACGAATGATGACAGCGACGACGACGACGACGATGATGTTTCATAATGATAAAGATGACAATGATGACAGAGGTGGTGGAGTTTTTGGTTCCTGGAGCTTGCACTTCTACAAGACATCAATCCTTTTCTACTGTGGATCCTGCTATCTGGAAAGGCCTCCCACTAAACTTGCGAACTATGCCTAGGCTAAATTCACCTGCTTTTTATAAGTCGCTCAAAACCTATTTTATAAAGTCTGTGACTGGACTGGGAGCGCCTCTGAGTAGGTTTCTTGATGAAGCGCTATATAAATTCACGAAATGAATGAATGACTAAATGAATGAATGAATGAATGTATTGATAATTAATTGTGATGTACAAATTAGGGATACATTCATGTTTGCCTGCCTACCTAACTTGACCTTGACCGTATTCTACCGTGTTGTTGATTTTCTTTTCTCTTCAGAACTTGGATCTTGGAAGTCGTGCGAGGATGGCGGTGAACATGATCAACGATTGGTTGGAAAGAAAAGATCCAAATGTTGTTGGACAGAATCCAAGAGATGCAGCCAATGTAAGAACGATTTATTATTATAAATTATCTTTGTATCTGACCATTTATAAAGTGATTGATTGGTTGATTGATTGATTGATTGATTGATTGATTGATTGACTGGCTGACTGACTGAATGAATGACAGACAGACAGACAGACGGATGGATGGGCGGGTGGATTGGTTGTATTGTATTGTATCTGACTATTGTATGAAGTGTTTTATTGATTGATTGATTTCTTGGCTGATTGTTCGATTGATTGATTGATTGATTGGCTGACCGACCGACCGACCGACCGGCCGGCCGGCCGGCGGGCGGGCCGGCGGATTGATAGAATGGTTGTATTGTATTGTGTCTGACTATTATATGAAATGTTTTATTGATTGATTGATTTTTTTATTGATTTTTTTGGTTGGTTGATTGATTGATTGATTGATTGATGAATGGAATGGTTGAATGATTTATTGATGTATTTGTTTAGTATCTGTCCATTTACGGAGCACTTCTCTGAGCAGAAACTTTTCAGAAGTGCTCCCAGGTGGATTGAATTCATAGAGAAATAATAGCCGGTGTGTTCATTATTGCCAAGTAGGAATTTGTGGATATATTATTGCGGATAACAAACCTTAAAAAAGGTGTTGTAACTGTCGCTATTTCTTATTAGCCTGTGCTAAGAAGAGACGGTTCTCGTATGCTGATGTTGAGAAAATGAAGTCCCTATGGCTGTACGTGTGTGCGTGCGTGTATAAATGTGAATAATTATGTATGTTATTTATTTATTGATCATTGCTCTCCTTTCCTGTTGGTAACCATGACAATTGAAATTGAACAACGAATTCAATAAATGTTGAGTTTCGCATACTTATATGAAAGAAATCATTGTGTTGAAAGGTGTCTATAATGATCCGACCCTGGATTCAATATTTTTGTATATGTGCCATCTTTACTGGTCTCCCGCGGGTTCGGATTGAGAGGTTGGAGAGGGTCCATCGGGCTGCTGCACGACTTATTGGGGCGGGGGGGGGTTACCAAGTACGACCGTGTATCCCAATATATGCGTGAGGTCTTGCACTGGCTTCCTTTCCCGAAGCGCATCTCATTTAGGATTGCATCTTTGGTGTGGCGATGCTATATCTGTGTGAGCTTTGCCTTCCTCTTCCCACTTGCATAGGCTTCCATGCACTGCGTCCATGGTCACTTAATGGTTCCTTTCACTCGCTCTGCAACAATGCAGAGGCGTTCGTTCTCTGTGGTTGGTCCAACAACCTGGAATGGAATTCCCTTGACTATGCGACACCTCTCAAGCTGTTCTCAATTTCACAAACTGTTGAAGACTGTTTTTTTCGCTTGATCTCGGCCGGGAGCGCCTCTGAGTAGGTACCTTAAAGGGGCGCTATATAAATTATGATTGATTGATTGATTGATTGGTTGATTGAATTAGTGTGCGACCTGGTGGCAGACCGGTAACGCTTCCGCTCACGGAGCGAAAGGTTGCGGGTTCGACTCCGGGTATTGACCTTTGGCAAGTTGTTCACGCACACGTGCCTCTGTCACCAAGCAGTGTAATTTGGTATCGGCGTACGCTGGGAAGTGAACAGCAAGTCCTGCGATACACTGGCTCCGTGTCCAGGACCTTGGGATTCGTCCATTGCTGGCTCAGGGCCATGGAAAAGGAGATGAGCGCCTCCCTATGTTCCCCATGGAACGGGATAGGACTTTACCTTTTTTATTTTTACACATAGTTCAAGGTGGAAATAGACGTCTCCATCCAACTCTGATGGGTTGAACTGTTGTTTTGTTAGCGAAAAGATATTAGTTCATTACCATGAAGAATTTGTCGCGGTTTTCTTATCTATAAACATTGTGTTTCTATGTTTTAAAGGTGTTTTAGTCGACCGCGCTGACTTTACATTACGGCCATGGAATTAATTGCGTTTACTAATAAAGAGATGGGGGCCTCCCTGTGTTCCACAGGGAACGGCGGGGATTGGTGTGGGGGGGGGAGGGGTGGCGATAGGACTTTACTTTTATTTATTTATCTAGTTAGAATATGTTTTATTGCGCCTTTTCAGTTAAAGCTACTCAGAATTACGGATAAATAGGACAATTTTTGCGATTCTTAGGCCTACAAACATAGTTTAAATGGGATACCATTTCAGGTTGTAGAACCAGTTTTCAAGCCAGTTGTTTATTCAAGGTTAAAACAACGCGAATACAAATATTAATTTTGGTTAGAGCAAACTTCTTGCACACCTTTATAACGGAATTTTTAGTTTATTTAAATACGTCGCTTTATACACCTTTAAAACGTTCTTAACTTATATTATATTGAGCATTTATAATTTAAGTTAATTACGCCTAGACGCTTACTATGATTGGACTACCCAAATGTAGTAAATTTTGGAGACGTCGCCTTGTATAAGGCGGCGCTTAATAATAAAAATAGAAATAATAAAATTTTATTAATAATAATAAAATTTCAATATCCACATAGTTCAAGGTGTAAATAGACGTTTCCCTCCAACTCCGCTTAGGGTTAAACTGTTGTTTTATTAGACCAAAGATATTAGTTCATTTTTAATAATAATAATAATTTATAATAACATTAATAATGCAATACGGTTGCTCTGTGATGAGGACCACTAACTATAGAGAACAAAGAACTTTTTGTGCTGTTTCTTGTAATCTTGAATGTTGTTCCTGTAAGTCCTTTCCATAGGGATGTATTTATGCAGATTGAAAGACTAAAAGAATGTAAAGAGAACAAAAAAATTCTGGTTGCTAGACAATTTAATGGTGTGCTCGACTTGCAAGCAAAGGGTTTGTGTTTAAATTTCTGCTCAACCTCAGCTTTAATAAGTAAACCGACCATGCACTGTTTGTGGGAGTATGAGACGGCAAGGAAGAGGATTGAGATTGAGAAAATTAAGTAGTTAAGACTTCATATCCATGGCTGCCTCAAAGTAGGTCTTCTTCTGTATATGTG
The DNA here is from genome assembly GCA_945859605.1 of Lumbricus rubellus. Taxonomy (NCBI): domain Eukaryota; kingdom Metazoa; phylum Annelida; class Clitellata; order Crassiclitellata; family Lumbricidae; genus Lumbricus; species Lumbricus rubellus. The sequence goes on from OX243821.1 coordinate 34,321,692, forward strand.
TGTGGGCATGTGTTTAAAAAATTATTATTTAGCTAGAATATGTTGTATGGTGCCTTTTCAATGTGGAAGCGCTCCCAGCACAGCCTCAGCTTAAAAAGACAGTTGTTGAGATTCTTAATGAACAGAGTGGAATGATTCAATTGAACAGTTACGGTTTACAGAGCGCACTCCTTGCACACCCTTGTGGGGCGCGGTGGTCTAGTGGTGGCGTCGTTGCCTTGGAGCCGGAAGGTCCGAGGTTCGAATCCACCCTCAAGCCGCGTAAGGACCTTGGGCAAGTCCTTCACTCACAATTGCTCAGCGCTTCGGCGTGAAACTCCGATGCAGTGTCCGCTCTGCATCGGGAGCGCCTCTGAGTAGAAATAGCTTGAAGGGGCGCTATAACAAGTGCACATACAAACAAACCCTTATAACGTAAAAATAATGTTTTTATATAGTTTGAGTTGTATACCTTTAAAACGTTTGCAAGTGATATTATATTAAATATAATTTAAGATAAAATAAACCACACAAGACAATCATTTTATTAAATTTTGGAGACGTCGCCTTGTATAAGGCGGCGCTTAATAATAAAATTAAAAATAATAATTATTCATTCATTCATTCAAGAATTTATATAGCGCTTCTTCAAGGGGGACTACTCAGAAGCGCTACCAACTCTAGCACAGCAAAAAAGGACAGTTTTGAGTTTAATAAAAAAAATTAATTAATAATAACATTTATGATAATTATTATAATAGTAATTGTAGTATTTAAGTCCTTGAGGGCTAAAATAAAAATAATAATTATGATAAAAATGAAGCGCTGGGAGCGTCTCCTTTTGGTTTGTACTGTGAAAGTTGCTCTTTAAATTTATGAGAGACAAACTTTGTGCATTTGTGTGTGTGTGTGTGTGTGTGTGTGTGTGTGTGTGTGTGTGTGTGTGTGTGTGTGTGTGTGTGTGTGTGTGTGCATGTATACATGTCTGTATTTTGTGTATGCATGTATATCGCTTTACTGATTTTCTCTTATTTATTTTATTTAATATGTTTTATTTTTCTTAGAAATATCAGGTGGTGGATGGTTTTACGATCGAGAACAATGATGACAAAATCCTTCATTGCTGTCTTCAATTCCACGATAAATGTACGATTTAATTTCCTAATTATTAAATTCAATTCATAAGTTTTATTGAACACCAATATGCCGGTGTATTTTGTTATAGCGCCGAATTTGACTGAAGATCTTTTTTACTCTTTCTTTTATTTAATTATTTCTTGCTAACTAAATTCTCTTTACAGGTCCAGAAAAGCATGGTAAATTCTACGGTTAAAGTTTGGATGACCGATTTTATTTTCACTGCCTTTCTTTCGTTTTCCTTTGCGCCATGGTTATTTTCACCAAATCGCATAGCAATCAATTTTTAAAACTTTTTAACTGCACAAAAGTGCTTTTGCCTACAAGTCCACCTAGAACTGAATTTTGTGCAAAACTGCACGCTAAATAAAAGTCCTGGTACTTCTTTAGTTTAAGCATCAGTAAAAGTTATCAGTTTCAATATTGTAATGTAAAGTTAGTTGGATATAATTGTTAACTAGGACAATTATATCGAAATATTTGCATTTGTATGTCAACACCTTTTAAGGGTATTCACTTACGATATAAATAGGTTTGTCTTGGGAAATGTCCTGAATATATTTATTGCCAAGTCTTCCTAAACAGGAAATACACAAACAGACACATAGGGCCATGCTAATTTCTGGCTTCAAAGAAAGTATATGTAATTGTAATTGTAATTGTAATTGTAATCGAACATTTATATAGCGCCACTTCAAGAGAACTCCTCAGAGGCGCTCCCGACCTGACACCAAACCATAATCAAAGAGAATGGTTTTCAAACGCTTGCGGAAAAGGGGCAAAGAAAGACAAAGAAGTTCATTACGGAGACTAATAGGTAACTTATTCCAGAAAGACGGACCGACCATAGCAAAACTTCTATGCAGCACTGTGGAAGATCGAGCCCTAGGAACAACCAGGTCACCATGCGTTGCAGAGCGAAGGAATCTACGGCCTGGAATGGATAGCACAGGCACACAAAGTTCCATAAGATAGATCGGAGCTTGGCCTGCTAGGCAATTACGCATGAGCATTAGAATCTTAAACTCAATACGTTTTTGCATAGGCAACCAGTGTAGTTCCTCCTGTATAAAACTTGATATATATGCCCAAACTTTGGAATGCCACCAATCAGACGAGCTGCAGCATTAAGGACAGATTGTAACTTATTAATGCGTGAAAGAGTTAAGCCCGCATAAATGGCACTGCCATAGTCAACTCTCGTGCATATAAATGCATGCATCAGAGTAGTGACAGCTTTAGTTGTAAGAGAGCGACGCACCGAGCGAATCTGACGAAGATGGTAGAAACAAGTACGACATACATTTCTCACGTGATCAGAAAGGGTCAATTCCTGGTCCAAGGTCACACCCAAATCACGCACAGTGGTAGAAAAAGTCATTCCAGGAAAGCAATGTTGCAGATTTTGCATATCAACTTTAGAAACTTGCATGCGACTACCAACCCAAATAAACTGTGTTTTTCCAGGATTAAGCCTGAGGCGGTTGGACGACATCCAGGCGCTAATCGTTTCCGAAGTCATGAGAATTTTCTCTACTAGTGAGATAGCCTCTAAAGCTGGCCCCTGGACGTATGCCTGAGTATCATCAGCATATTGATGTGCCGCAACCCCCACAGAAGACAGGATCGTATTTAAGTCAGAAGTATACAAAATGTAGAGCAAAGGCCCTAAAATAGAACCTTGTGGAAGGCCAAAGGAGACCCTGGACCAGTCAGATCGGGTAGAGCCAAAAACCACAGACTGGCTGCGCCCAGAAAGAAAAGCCCGCAACCACAGCAGTGGGCGGCCAATGACACCAAACGACGTTTCAAGGCGCTCTAGAAGAATGTCATGGTCGACGGTGTCAAAGGCCGCGCTCACGTCAAATAAAGCCAGGAGTGTTACATGCCCCTGGTCAACAGCAGCATACATGTCAACTAATATGCGTGTTAAAACAGATTCAGTGGAATGAAATTTTCTAAAGCCTGACTGTTGATATGATTACTTTGTAGTGCACCAAAGAATTTCTTGCCTTGAAATTATTTCAATAATTAGATTGATTGATTGATTTATTGATTGATTGATTATAGGAGTCGTAGTTGAGATAATAGAACCAATACTAATCATAGTTGTTGTTGTTGTGCTTCAGATTCTGGCAGCCAGGTGGCGTTACTAACCCTCGACAAGAATCTACGAAACAAGGGAATGGTGATGGGGCTGAACACTTTCTCAAAAGATGTTAGTTCTCATTTTCTGCTTCTTTCCCACTAACCCAGAACCTTAATAAATCAAATGTTGCTGGCAAGCAAAATATTTATAAAAATATTTTTAAATGTAAAAGAGGTGTCTTAAATGTTAATATCCTGCTCGCCACAAGTTACCCAATTTGCGTATGACTTTGAAAATTGTTTGTAGAAAGATTTGCAACCTTAAAAGAGGTGTCTTAAATGTCATTTTTGTGTTGATCTTTGCTTAGCTGAAACATTGCCTGGTGTTCGTAGATATTAAAATTCATGCTTTAAAAGCCACCGTGCAGGGACCTCGATAGCTTGAATGACATTCACTCACAATTGCTCAGCGCTTCGGCCTTTTACTCTGATTCAGTGTCCGCGCTGTAGTCGGGATCGCTTCTGAGTAGGAACGTTGAAGGGGCGTTATGACATTTGCACATACAAACACACAAACAAAAGAGCATTGCTTTGGAAATAAATGTCGTTTAAAGTCCAAACTATAGCATAAAAAAATCTATACCAGCTTAAATCTGACATTTAAGACACCTCTTTAAAGTTTATTAACGTTGTTATAAATTTGTTTTTGTTAAAACTTAAGACAATTTGGTGTAACTTCGAACCTGGCAAATAATTGCATTGTTAACAATCCTAACAAAAAGCAAACTAAAAAACATTCAAATTAATGTTGGCATTAATGAAACAATGAATACATTGATGGAAGGAAAAATTACTGAATTATTAAGAAATGCACATACAAACAAACAAAATAATTAATTAATAAATAAATTAATTAATTAATGCATGCTTAAATGATTTAACGAATACTTAGTTGATTATTTAATCTTTCAGTTTAAATTGTTTTCAGTTCATCTTTTTGAGAGTTTCTCTTCCTTTATTAATTCCTTTTTAATTCTTAGACGCTGAATAAATGGCTGAGGAACTTCACAACACAAAACAAGACTTCTACAAACACAACAATTCCTCATGAACCTACTTCCACAAATGTTCATCGGAAAGATTCTTGGTTCATGCCACGTTCCGAGTCTACTTCGAAACCTTTTACACACAACATGCCTTTTGTCTCGATGCCTTTGTCCGTGGACAATGAAGAACGTAACGCTGAGATAACCTTTGTAAGTAGCTTTACATTGCCTTTGTTCACTTTATTTATTTATTTATTTATTTATTTATTTATTTATTTATTTATTTGTTTCCGAAATATATATAACGCCTCTTCAAGGTAGGCTACTCAGAAGTGCTCCCGGCCCAACCACAGCTAAATAAAACAGTTGCTAGGTTCTTAAGAGCGGAGTGACCTCTGGGAATTAAGCGCAATGTAACAGGAAGACCATTTCAGGTCTTTGCTTACCACCTATTGTTATTTATTTACATTGCTTACCTTTTTTGCCTGTGTTGTTCTGTGTTTAAGATGCTTACTATTATTGTTTTTTTGGTTTTATTTGCCATTTTGTTGTTCTCTCTTTACGTTTTTCTTTTTTAAAATTTATTTTACTCACAATTATTATTCTTCATTTGTCTCGCTTACCTCTATTGTTAACTTTATTTACTTTCCTTTACCGTTCTTTGTCATGCATTTATTGCTTACCACCTATTGGTCTATGTTTATCTGCGTTTATTGTTATTTATTTACCTTACTTTATCGTTCTTTGTCATGCATTTACTTATTTATCGTCGTGCATTTATTTGTGTTTGATTTCCTTTCCAGTTGAATCAACTCATGGATTCCATTGAAGTCATTATGATGGATGGTCTGTCTGCACTTCTTGAACGTTCCATGAAGGATGCCTATAAGGATCTCTGGTTTGTATTATTATCTTTTTACACTTAATTTGTATGGCACCATGTTTAAAGCTGTCTGTTCTTATCTTATCTTATCTGACCATTTGTAAAGCGCTTCTCGCAGCAAGAGCCTTTCAGAAGCGCTCCCAGTGCGTTAAAATTGTTTTAATTCTATAGCGTTGTACTACTGTGTCTACAGGGTGGGCAAAAAATCCCTCAACTATGGGTGGCCTCACTAAAAGTGATATAACTTTTGTTATGCATGAGATATTGTGATGTAATCTGGCCATTTTGTGTAGTTATGAATTGTCTTTAAGCGTGTAAAATTTTATTTCAAAATTCTTACTTCTGGCCAAGATATTGGCAACAACCTAGGGGGGTCTTTTCACATTGAAGAAGTCAGAAAGCTGTTTTCTTTTTGCTGTGTTTGGATTAGATATTGTCATTAGATTTTCTTGTTTGATATCATCCCGTGCTAAAGTCGGGAGCACTTCTGAGTAGTATAACTTCAAGAAGGCTTCAAGAAACGCTATGCAAATTCTTGAATGAATGAATTAATTAATTAATAATAATAATTTAATTTCAAGCTGGCATAACACCTTTTAAGCTTTAACAACTGATTCTATATATTTTATGAAGTTTATTCTCATTAAATTTGTACCTGATCTACCTCCTTTCCATTGCTCAAGCTGCTTTCCCTGATGTCAATTTAAATCATTTAAATTGAAGTTTCAACTAAGAGAATTACTTTGATGCTACTGTTGGTGGATTTGATTAGATTTGATTATTTAATTTTATTTAATTGAAATGTTATATTTTATTCACAGGGAGGACATTCTGGTCGTGAAGAAACCATGGTCGCTAATCGACGTACTGAAAGCGATTAACAAGTTAGTGTAACTCTCTAAAAGCGATTAGATTATCTATTTTAACTATGTTAGAATGATTAGATTAAATTGATTTTATCTGAAAGTGATTAACAACTTAGTGTGAATTTTTCTCGTGTGATTTTCTTGTCTTAATCATGTTAGAATGATTAGAATAAGTCAATATTTTATCATACTTCGAATTTTAAATTCAGAGGTTTTACATAAGTTCCACAGGCTCCCTCAGTTACCAGATAGCACAGAGCTTTCTTGGTTGTATGCTATTTTGCCGTGGCTGGGCTGGTATCACCTCTGAGTAGTTCCTTGACATCTGACCAAACAAACTTTGTGTCATAAACAGCTCAAATCTTTTTTTTTATTTTGCCGTTGCTGGGCTGGGATCACCTCTGGGTAGTTTCCTAATAATAGTTCCTTGAAGGGGCATTCTAATAATAGATGCCATAAGGAATTAATGAATTTATTGAGTTTTGGTCGCGTTTCTCTTGCAGACACTGGGTCGCGATTTTCAAGTCATTCTGGATGTACGAAGATCAGTTTCTTGTTCAGAATCTTTGCTCCACTTTCAAAACCAGACCAGGTTTGTATGAGAAACAGTGATTATGGTTATCTTGATTACCTGCTTTTTTATTTGCCTTTATTGTTCTTCTATCCCTCCTCCTCTTCCTTCTCCTCCTCCTCCTCCTCCTCCTCCTCTTCCTCCTCTTCCTCCTCCTCCTCCTCCTCCCTGTCTGTCTGTCTGTCTGTCTGTCTGTCTATCATCAAAGAAAATTATATTCCTCCTTTCGTGGAATACTATACAGTGGTGCTCTCGTCCCTGAGAAGGATGAAGAGGAAAGTTATGAGTAGTTTTACAAAAGATCTTGACAAGTTCTGAGGCCAAAGCTGTCATATTTAAAGAGAACTTTCCACAATCGAGAAATTCCTATTCTGTATTATGGCTGTTTGTGGATCCACTGCTTTTAGTTTTTGTGTTCTGTGTGATGATGATGATGATGATGATATGATTTTTTTTTCTTATTTCCTTTAAAAGATTCGTTTTCTGATTTGTCGAACATCTTCGATATGTGCCGAAGATTGTGGCGATCATTCGATCCAAAGAGGCGAGTTTGAATTTAAATTTTAGTCCTATTTGTGTTGGTCTTAGTTGGTACTCTTGTTTAAATTATTTAAACCACAGTGGTTTGGCATTTATTTAAGTCAAGCGTCAGAAAGCAAGGAAAGGGGTCAATGATTTGGGACATTTCTTATTTTGATGTATAGGGCGATTGCAGTGCTATTAAAAGGTATCTGAGGCACAGCACAGTTTTGGCCTGCTTCCTTTACATAGAGTCGGTAGAGCACAATAAAAAGGTGTCTAATTAAATCTAGTGTCATTATTACTATTTCCATTGAGTTCTGTTTACGTTTAGTTTTAAAATCTGTCCTTTCTGCTTCATTCCACATATCCTAGAAAGCTCAGTTGTAATGGGCAAATTGGGCCGTGGACAGCGTTGGCATACCAGATCAGCTACCCTGAATGCGAATAGGAAACCAATGAAGCACTTGCAGCATTTATTTTAGGACCACATGATTATTTGCTATTGTTATGTAAACGCTGAAGTGTCCTACCGATCGACGAACAAAATTTGCGATTTCTTTTTGGTATGTATAAGGTAACTGTAATCGTATAAGAGGGTGTCTAAGGAACCGTGTATATAAATTTTTATATATAGCTAATGTGAAGCCATAAACGGGTGTTTAATTAACTGCTAGAATTACTATTTTTTCCGTGGAGTTATGTTTACGTTAAGCTTTCAAATATGTCTCGTGTTAGTTGGGACGTCGCAAGTTCGCGGGATGAATTTGAATCGATAAAGAAAGATTCACTCATCCGTATCTCTAAAGTAGATGAATCGCTGAAGCGTGGAAGACAATCAGGGACGTGTAACAGCTCAGTGGTAAGCATGACGGTTCCAAAATATATGATCAACTTAGAAACCTTTTTAACGCTTTAAACGCTAGCTATATAAGCCAGGAACGCTGATGCTTTAGTTGAATCACCCAATTTTACTGTTGTGATAGTTTGCTTAATAAACTAACCTTAACATATCTACTGAATTTCAGCGTTGCCACTCCTTGGGTTTTTTTTACAAGATCTTGGGGTTTTTCGATCCGAACTTTGGAAATGTGGTTTTTTGTGGGGACAAACTTGGGATTTTCTTGGGTTTTTTCGATCCGAACTTTGGAAATGTGGTTTTTTGTGGGGACAAACTTGGGATTTTCTTGGGTTTTTTGGAACCGAACTTAAGAAATGTTTTTTTTCGGGAAAACTTGGGTTTTTTGCAGAAAAGTCATGATATTTCTCAAAGATCTGGCTGGATGACTAAAAAAGGTCATCAGAATTTTTTGACGGAAATTGGAGAAATTTTTGGTCCAGAATTTTTTTGACAGAAAATTGTGAAAATTTTGGAAGATTTGGGCAACTTGGGTTTTTTTCGATGCTCCAACTTGTTTTATTTTATTTTATTTTTTTTAGAGTGGCAATTTCACAACTATACTTTTGACTCATTGTACTGTGACCCTCTTTAGACAACTTTTTTTTAGCCACAATTGACCAGGAAGTTACTTTTGTACATCACCTCAATCGTCTCAGTCGCTCCTCTTGCTTCCTTGGATAAAAGAATAAAATAAATAAAAATTATTATTTTAATTAATAATGATGGTAATAATGATGATTTTAATTATTATGAATAGTAGTAATATTTCAAAAAAATATTCATTATAACAACAATGACGATAATATTACTAATGGCAATGATAGTAGGCCTAATAAATAATAATAACTATACTAATGATAATGAGAATTAATAATTTAAGTAATAATTAAACAATAATACTAAAAAAATAGTTATGATACATAACGTTATAATAATATACAATATAACTTATAAGCAGATAAATATAAATAAATAAAATTACATGCCTTTTTTCATCATCTAACGTTACCATTAGATTAGTTAAATACCTTTCTCACCTTTTCATCTTTCCAATTCAGCTCGAAGGGTCGACATCATCAGTCCGGTTATCATCCATAGAGATGGACTCTTCATCCACAGTCGTTCCATCAGCTGCATTGGCTCCCTGTTCCATGTCCATTCCAGTGGTTGATCCAGTGGTTTCCGTGGAAGAGCTACAACGAGTCTACGAATGCTTTGATGCCGTTCTTAAACATCTAATTTCTCTCAGGTCAATAATTGTTTTATGATTTGTTAATGCTGTCTATTGTTCTCTATGGCATTGTTCTTTTGTTTTCAGTTGAACAGTTCCTTTGTCTCATTTCTAGAATTGAAATCTATTGTTAATGATTTGTAGTTTCATGTAATTTTTCATCTTTGTTTTATTTCCTCCCCCTCCTCTTTGCCACGTTCTCCTATTCCCCACTCCTTCCTCTCTCTGCATCTCTTCAACTATCCTCTTATATTATACTCCGCATCTCACTTTACTTCCCCTTCGCTGCCTCTTCCTCGTATTCTCTGCTTCTATGATCCTCCTTCCTCTATCTCTTATCATCTGCTATTCATCTGCTCCTCCTCATCCTCATCTTCCTCTTCTTCTCTGCTCATAGGCTCCCCCTTCTTCTATCTCTGCTCTCCCTTCTCTTATCCTCTCCTCATCCACACTCCTCCTCCACATTCCTCATTTTCTTCATCCTCTCCTCTTCATAAGCTTGTCCTGTCTTTTTCTTTCTTCAATTTACATCATCATACCGTTTGTATTAATATATTGTTATTCTACGGTTATTTATATAACTGGCGGCTTTTTAAAAAGAGGTGTGTGAATTTCAAGATTATGATTCATCTATTTCTGCGCTCCCTTTTCATAATATCCTCTGCTACCGCTCACCCCAATTTCCTTATCGACCCCCCTCATCTGAACCTATACTTTCTTCTTCCAGGGATCTCATCAGTGAAGAGCTGTCTTCCTCTTCCTCCCTCCATCCATCCAACAGACCAATCGTCCTTCAATCATTCGTTCAACTCGGCCAATACATCTGCGCCATACACGACCAATACCAAAGGTATGTATGGCTCATGAATATGCAGCAGATGTAGCTAGGTCGAAATCATGAATATTCATTGTCTATTACTAGGTTAAAATCATCAATATACAGCGGTTGGTATCATGAATATACTTCCAGTGTGAAATCAAGAATATTAACCAGCTATCGAGATGCCTAATGAAATACGCGGTTAAATAATTGCATAGGACAATAATTTACAAAGTACTTCTCTGAGATATAATAGATCGAGTATTCGTGACTTTAGGTTTTATTATTCGTAAATATTCGTAAATATTAAGATTTTTGAATAAACGAATTCTTTCAAATCATTGGGTAAGTTCGGAAGGGACGTATTAAAAATGTCGTCTTCTGCTGATATTTAAAGGACAAGTATAATAGGTAAAACAGGTGTTTAATTGACTGCTGTTAATATGCTTCTGGATGCTTAAAATAGAGAATGAAAACGATGTCATTTGCACACGCGGTAGTCTACAGGGTGTCGAGAAACACAGGGTGTTGGTCAGGAGAGAGTCGATACATTAATTTTGACCCAGGGACATGTACGCTAGCCAACTGAGTTTCACTGAGTATATTTGGGGGGGGGGCGCAGTGAGAGGCAATGAGAGGGGTAAGATAGAGAGAACGAGAAATACTGAAATGTTAATGACAGTGGAGGTTAGCTAGATCACAGCTAATTATTTGTTTTCCTGCAAAAAAGACTAGAAAAGAAGACGTTTTTTAGACACCTTTTTTATGGATAGCCGGTGGCTTATATTAACTCCGTAGACTCAATTCGCTGTTGAATATGTTCGGAAGGGCATGTTATACAGTTATACACTATCAAACCTATCTGCACGATCAAATTGTTCAGTTGTAGTTGTGGCGCCGGATGTTTTGGCGCCGAAATTTTTTTCGCCCCAGTTCTACTGTATAAAAATAATGATATTGTAGGTAATTCTATAGGAGGTTCTTTTACGCACATTTTGATGTAAATTTTGTAATGATATTCCACGTCATTCTAAAGTTATGCCCGAAATAGCTAAGAATGTATGTATATGACATGCGTCGTGAAAGTCGATTAGGATCAGGTTTGGCGTCGTGATGGTCGGTTAGGGTTACGTATAGGGTTATTGTAGTCATTCGGTCCGGTATAGGGTACAAATTACGATTAATTTTTACACCACTGAATAAAAATTGAAAAATAAATATTAAAATATTAAACACAATTTGATCACTTCGTACTGATGTATTTGTAAACTGGACGGAAAATAAGCTACTGAGATCAATTTTTATATGGGCGCCAAATCGGTAGCGCCAAAACGTCACGTACCGGAAGAAGACGTTGTTTACATACCTTTTTTATGAATGTAAGGTGGCCTTTTTAGGTGGGTAGACTCAAATCGCTGTTGACTCTGCTGCGAACGGTAATAAAAATCTATAATAATTAGCCTATAATGCAATGTGCATTGTTCAGTGCATATAGTTATGATTTAAATGTATGTATTTATGTCTGTCTGTTTTTCTGTCTGTCTGCCTGCCTGCCTTGCCTGTCTGTCTGTCTGTCTGTCTGTCTGTATGTCTGTCTGTCTGTCTGTCTGTCTGTCTGTCTGTCTGTCTGTCTGTCTGTCTGTCTGTCTGTCTGTCTGTCTGTCTGTCTGTCTGTCTGTCTGTCTGTCTGTCTGTCATGACTCATATCTTTTTCTTAGTTTTCTTTTGCATTAAGAAAATGCATTCAATATGCACTATCCTTAATAACTGTTCTTATTGTTGATTTACAATTTATTTAATTTCTTTTTTTCCGTCTTATGTTGTTCGATTCAACTAATTTCCTGCTCGTCCCATATTTATATGAAATCATTTGGCTCATTTTAAAAGGTGTCTAAGGGCATCCATTCAAATCTTCATCATCGTATTTACTGTTTACTTTGATTGGTTGATTACTTGATTAGATTGGTGCCTTCATTGATTGATTGATGGCCTTTACTTATTGATTTGATTGATTGATTTACGTTTTGATTTTTGCTAATCGATTTCTTGACTAATTTCTGGGTTGATTGATTTCACTGATTGATTTAATGGTTTATTATTTTTTTCATATTTTGCAGACTGCTAGCTTTCTTGATTGATTTGATTTCACTGAATGTTTTCAGAACTGTAGTCGAGGTTGGTTTGTCTCAGATCGAATCGATTCGATCTTCAATCATCAATTGTCGTCAACTTCTAACGTCAGAAGAATCTGTAATCCAGTGGTTCCCAACCTTTTTGGACCTAAGGGCCACTTTTTCTAAGTTGAAGGACAAGCGGGGCCATTTGTTCTTACTTAAAGGACATTAGGGGGCCACAATGCTAAAATTTACTTAGCTAAAAGCATATAAAATTGTTATAATTGATTCAAAATAGAATGTTTGATGATATTTATAGACGTCAAAATAAAATAATTTGTAATAGAAAATAATTATGTGTTCTATTCTGTCAAAATTGTCAATTTTTCATACATTTTTGTTTATTCTTCGAGAGATGAGGGCCATTTTTGAGGCTTGGCGGGCCATTTTTGTAGGCCTGGCGGGCCACTTTTGGCCCGCGGGCCACGGGTTGGAAAACGCTGCTGTAATCTATGTCAGCTGTTTCATTCAATTTAAATATATTTTACCATTTCAACTTTTTCACAGCAAATACTTGAGTGAAATATCTTTAATTTGACGCATTAAGTATAAATAAATTAAAAATTATGGTGTATCGTATGTTTGCATATTCATAAGCTTGCATATTCATGAGTTTGCATATTCATGAGTTTGCATATTCATGAGTTTTTATTATGACTGGTTTCAGAGCATTGTCCGAAGCCAATAATGAGTCAAACGTTTATTTTCAATTGCTGTCAACTTTATCGTCATTTGCTCAACAATTCAACATTCAGGTAAAGTTTTTTAATATATTTTTTTAATTTTTATTATTATTATAACCATTTATTATATTAAAGTTAAACAATTATTTTTACAAGAATCTGCAAAAAAATTGTTTAGTTCTGAGTTAGCAGTCCTCATCACAAACATGTACAAACATCGAAATGGTGTTTTGGACAGTTCACTGTACTTCGCATTCTTTCTGGTGGCAGCCAGCTCAGCCGCCGCTCCAGCTGCGCCCGATGTTGAGCTAAGGTAAGATGGAGCCACGGTGTCCGTCACTGTGACATCCCAAACGAGACTACGGCCTCCGCTCCATGGAATTAGAGTCATCCCATCGGGACGCTTTCCGTCCGACCTCAGCAAACCGGATGGCTCTTTAATGTTGGGGACGCCGGCACGAGTCAGACTGCGACTAATCAGGTCGTTCAGAACGGCGTGTCTGGCGATCCTGCCCGGACCGAGACAACAGGACAGGCCATGGGAGCCATCCGCTGTAACCACCGCCCCACAAGGACATGCGTGTGGCTCGCATAAACCCACTCCAAGGCGGAGGCTTACAGCTATCCTTACCGCTTCGTCGTCCAGCCTCAAACCACACGACGAAATAGGCAGCGCAAACAACCAGTCGCCGCTGTGAGGCGCAGTGACAGCTTTAATGCGTGCTCGATGGTATGCGTCAGTGTGGATGGTGAGCAGTGATTCGACCACCTTGATGACAAGCGGTGTGTCCCAGTGCGATTGTTTGTGGGCCACGCTCTCGTCTGGCGGTGCGATGCCGCTCGCTTCGCAGTTCGCACCAATACAGATTGAGAGGCTTTGGAAAAGGTGTGTGGTTTCAAGTGGCAAAATATTATTATTTTTTGAAATTTTATTATTATATTATTCTTATATTATTTTTATATTTTTATTATTATTACTGTTATATTTGTTCTGCTGAAATTTGATCTTTTGAAAAATGGTCTGTATTCTTATTATATATTTTTCAAATTTATTATTATTTTTATTTTTTATTATAACACATTTATTTCTTCAAAAAAACGACACAATCATATTATTATTATTATTATTATTTTATTATTATCACCGGATCAATAAGCAAAATTAATATCCTTTAATATTTTCACCAAACAACATCGATAATTACAACAGGAAGTACAATAAACAAGGGAAGCGGTAGTCATAGTTCTAAATCACGATTAAAGAGCCAATATTTAATTAGATCTCTGGTTCTGGCTCAGCCAAAGTGTCTCGAAATGCCACCGAGTTGAAACGCTGGACAGTTATTGTATAGATGCGCTGCAACAGAAAAACAAGTTTTGTTTGAATTAAAGTCTAATGAGAAAAAGGTTTTTCTTAAGACCTACCCCTAACGTAACGTCGCATTATCGTTGCACGTTTTAGATTAGATATTATAGGACGAATTGTTACTTTAAAAGAGGTGTGCAATTAATTCGACTTTATTAGAACTAATAATTTTTCCAGTAAATTTGAACTTTTCACATATTTTCGAATTTTGTGCAAACCGACCAAGTGTTAGTCTTCCTCTGTCTGTCTGCCTATAATATGTCTGGCTTTCTATCTGTCTTCTGCATATGTATCGTCTGTATGCCTGTCTGTCTGCATGCATTTATAGATTCACAAAGCAACAGTCTAGTTTTTTTTGTTTTCTGCAATCTTCTTTAGGTTGCCCCAGTCACGTGTCATGCGCTGCGCCAGTTCTTTAAAGACGAAACAAAGAGGTAGAAGCTCTTGTCTGAATTTAAAGTTTCGACGGAATCTAGAGGAAACTATTTGCTGGCTGTTGCTGTGTTTAACGTATAATAATTGTTATTTGCCCTAATGATCTATTTGTGTCTCTATAATATTATGTTGTATGTCTGTCTGTTGGCTGTTCTGTCCATTTGTATGTACTTATGTATGCATTTATGTATGTACGTATGTATTTATGTCTGTCTGTTTTTCTGTATGTCTGTCTGTCTGTCTGTCTGTCTGTCTGTCTGTCTGTCTGTCATGACTCATATCTTTTTCTTAGTTTTCTTTTGCATTAAGAAAATGCATTCAATATGCACTATCCTTAATAACTGTTCTTATTGTTGATTTACAATTTATTTAATTTCTTTTTTTCCGTCTTATGTACAGTTCGATTCAACTAATTTTCTGCCCCATTCTTATATGAAATCATTTGGCTCATTTTAAAAGGTGTCTAACGGCATCCATTCAAATCTTCATCATCGTATTTCCATGAATGCTTTACTGTTTACTTTGATTGGTTGATTACTTGATTAGATTGGTGCCTTCATTGATTGATTGATGGATTTTACTTATTGATTTGATTGATTGACGTTTTGATTTTTGCTAATCAATTTCTTGACTGATTTCTGGGTTGATTGATTTCACTGATTGATTTTATGGTTTATTATTTTTTCATATTTTGCAGACTGCTAGCTTTCTTGATTGATTGATTTTACTGATTGTTTTCAGATCTGTAGTCGAGGTTGGTTTGTCTCAGATCGAATCGATTCGATCTTCAATCATCAATTGTCGTCAATTTCTTAAACCAGAAGAATCTTTTCAACTTCTAAACAATTAACTCAAACCACATAATAATAATATGGCCTTGACTCAACCTGACTCTTAACAAACAAACAAACAAACATATATTACATTTACGTACGCAAAAAATCGTATTTTTTTAACCCATCCTTTGTTGTAACTCGTATATTTAGTGGACACGATCATCCCCCCCCCCCCCATGCGTACGTAGAAATGAGCTTCTCTCTTTTCCGCCCATTTTACAAGAGTTAATTAGCTGAAGTCAGCTGTAGAATATTAGAATTTTACTGAATATTAGGCTTCTATTTCTTTTATTGAGCAATGACTCTATCATATGTGGCCTTAATTAGAGCTGCCTTTGATTTTTTAAATGTATATTCGTTAAACTGTGTTAGGACTGTTTTGTTCTCACCAGATGGTGCTACGAACATTTCTGACGTCACGCGCAGCTACCTCTTATCGATATAATACATATGTTCTCTGAGTTTACTGTCCGGAGTTTCATTCACGGGCGTCGTTGGAGTTTTGAGACATAAAGGTGTCTAAGTGAATTGTAATTTTGTAGTTTTTTCGCATTTAAATATAAATATAAAGTCTAATTTACTGCTGGGAAGTGATAGTAATTTTTCGTTGTGTAAAGTGCCAAAAATGCGGTATATAAATTACTGCAAACATGACTAAATTTGCAGGTGAAGTGTTGCCCCATCAGTTGGTGTTGTGCATGGGAGAGGTCCGATTAGGTCGCGTGTATGAGCTAGAATCACCACGCTGCCTTCCAGGGGTGTGGGGGGTTGTCTATTGTCTGTGGATGTTTTCATTTTGTGGCAGCTTTTTAGTAGACTGCTATTTGCGTATATTTAACGTTTGGAAGAATATACATGATGATATCGGTTCATAAATATAAAATTTTGGTATTTTTTAATTGTTTTGTTTATCCATAATTTTGAAATATATATTATACTAACTGGGTACCGGGCGTTTCCCGGGAAATTTAGGATTCGCCCCGCTCGTTCCCGGCCAATCCCTTACTTCCCCACCCTCACTGCCGGCCCCCAAGCATCCGCTTACACCCCACCCGACACACCCTCACACAGTACTGAAGGTTTTAGTGAAAAGGTGACAAACAGTGAAAATTAATACAGGTAAAACAGAAAATTATGGTCACTTCGAGCAGCGGTGCAACGTAATACAGCCACACTACATGGTGGTCGGAAAGAGACAGGGCACATCAGAGCGACCCAGTCCAGCCCCAGACTTGGTAGTGAACTACATCATTTCCATGCCTACAGTTCTGAATTTCTATGCATGGGGCTTCGCACATAATGTGAACATAAGCGAAGTTGACGCCATTCAGATGTGAAACAAAAACAAGTCCGAGTAAATTTCTTGAGAGAATAAAAATAAAAATTTGCTTCTACAATACAATAAATGATGATGTGGTAAGCAATGTCGTTGGATGACGGAAATTTTTTTTTAATTCTTCAGTTTGCTTTCTATTATATGCCACACATCTCAATCGAAGATTTTGTGATTGGATGATTATTAATAGGCAAGTTGTATTATTAAAAAGAGGTGTTTTGTTATCAATTCACTTCATTTATTGTTGTAATAGCGTTTAGATTTATTTGTCAGTGGTTACATCCATAACCTTTGCTTCCATATGCATCTATTTTTTATAGTTCCATATGCATCTATTTTTTATAGGATGATAGATTCAAACTGAAATTAATAAAATTACACGCATTTATCGTCTTTTGACAGTTTCATGCAGTTCTAGGTCAGACCGTAGACAATAGCTTCGAGCGCTCTCTTTAATACACCTTTATTATATATTTACTGGCGTTTATATAAACCATGAACGCACATCAATTTTGTCTTCGAGACTGTCAGCCTTGTCAGGTCCCATAGGGTAATAAGTACAGTAATAGTTTCTTTGCAGATTGAAGCGAGATCTACCGTAACGGACATTGATGAGTTGCCAAAAAATATCATCACTTCACACGTATAATGCAGATGATACGTTAAAAACGATGTAAATTAATTCGCTTAACAATGAATTATTGTAATTATTATAATTATTAAAATGATGATTATAATAATTATTATAATACGGATAATAATAATTATATTAACAATCATTTATTATTTATAATAATAATGGCGATGATGATGATGATGATGATGATGATGATGATGATGATGATGATGATGATGATGATGATGATGATGATGATGATGATGATGATGATGACGACGACGACGATGATGATGATGATGATGATGCTGATGATGATGATGAGGATGATGATGACGATGACGGCTGCCTCCTTGCCCTACCAGGAGAGGAATGGTCACCGCCTGGCAAAAGGACCAAGAAACTTTTATATGACGATTAACGTCATGTAAAGGACTCATCGTCGGCGCGACCTGACGGAGGAGAGAAAAGAAGAAGAAAGAGGATTGCATAAAGTATCATTTTGTGAGTGAAGGAATAATTCTGAATTCGTGAATGATGAGGCACAATAGTCTAAATGACTACTCTATGTGACGTTTTGCTTTTGTGCCACTTTTATATAACACCTGTCGAAAGCGTATCAAAGGGGTTTATCATAGTCGTATTCACATTAACCCTCGAGTGCCCAAGGAGGGGGTCCGACCGGACCCCAGGCTTGTTTTCCCAGGATAACTTTTTAAAGGCTATGAATCTGCAGAAATGCTTTTAGGTATTCCTAGACCAACCATTTCGGCATAGAATGGTATATTTTTCGTGAGTATTGTCCTACCCTGTACCCCACAATCACAGCATATACTAAGGGTACCGCATGATATTCGGCAGATATTCATATACGCGTATTATAGGCTTCCTTCGTTAAATAACGCAAACAAGCATAAAATGTGTCACGAGATTTTTACACTATTATTTTACACCATGTGGTGCAATTGTAATATAACATACATCAATCGATTGCAAATTCATTTGGGATTACATAGAACCAACTTCTGTTACGATACTCCAATCCCTTCTCAAGAAATTAGCATAAAAACGCTGGGGTCCGCGCGGACCCCCTCCTTGGGCCTTCGTGTACCAATAATTACCTTGGGCACTCAAGTGTTAAACAAAAAAGACTTCTGCGATTTTACTCAAATGATGTGCGCTGCGTCTCACTCTTATACAGAGTGTTGCCACAGTTTAAAAGGTGTTCAAAAGTATAACACAACAATGCACTCTAACTTACTAGGTGAGCCAGATAAACAATCGCCTACCTGGTATTATAATTTTTTTTTTTAGTATCCATAAAATGCTCACGTAGTGAGAGAAATAGAACGAGTTTTTTCCTGAACTCCATTTCTTTGGTCACTTTGTCTAGATTCTGTATTTTTTCCTCTTTTTTCTCATAATCGATAGAATGCAATATAAAATATTTTAGTTCAACAATGAATGAACAGGGTGGTTGAGATGTCGACATCAGAAACAGGATCAGGTTGGCTTGGCAGAAGTGGAGAAAGTTGACTGCAGTTCTTTGTGACGCCAAAATGCCAATACAACTTCAAGGAAAGGTCTACAAAACAAAAACAAAAACAAAAAAGGATATGATGTTGGCATACGGAGAGGGAAGAAGAAAACAAGGGCGGCCAAGGAAAAAGTGGATGGATGAGATTCTCGAAACAACAGGAATGAACTTGGAAGACATCAGAAAGAAAGCAATGGAGAAAATGGATCATGTCGGTCATAGGCGGAAACCTGTAGCTACATGTAGAGCTCAGAGAGCTGAAAGCACAAGGTGACAAGGTGATACAAAACAATGGTCAGACCTGTATTGATCTACATGTGTATGAGGCAGAGACCTGAACGATGACGAAAAGGAGAGAGGGATTACTGGAGAGGACGGAGATGAGAATGCTACGTTGGATGCTGGGAATTTCACTCAGGGACAGAAACAGGAATGAGGACATCCGAAAGAAACTCGGTGTGGCGTGTATATCGGACAAGATACGAGAAGCCAGGTTGCGATGGTACGGTCATGTGATGAGAAGAGAGGAAAACAGCTGCTTTAACCCTTTAATGCCGATATGGTAGTAAATGGTATGGGAAATCCTATATCCTCCGGCATTAAAGGGTTAAAAGAATCATGAAGGCGAATGTCTATGGAGGACGCAGTCGGGGACGACAAAAGAAGAGATGGGAGGATGCGATACGCGAGGACTTAAGAAGAGGAAAGTCAATCAAAATAAAACGACGTGTTCCGCATTTATATAAGAAAGTCGATTAATTTTTAAAGGTGTTTAACCCTCGGGCTACCAAGAGGAGGGTGGTATCCACCCCCCCCTAGGTTTTTCCCAAATAAAACTTTTTTCGTTAGGAATAAAATTTTGACGTTTTAGGTGGCTGTAGAGGATTCATTTGCACACATTTTGAGCTAAAATGTGTGATGATATACCATACCATTCAAAAGTTACACCCGATATACCCGAGGCACCAGGGGGGGTTGATACCACCCCCTCCTTAGATTATCGGCTGTATCTTATCCGTCCTTTGACATGAAGAGACACCAATTACACCATTCTGTAGAGGGAATGTGGGGCTACATTGTGGTGGTCACGGAGTTGTCATTTGACAACCGGAAGTGCTCAAAATAAATTAAAATATATAAAAAGGTGTTTTATTTTAATAAAATTTTCATGTTGTTTCTATTAAAAATTATTCATAATTTATTTTTTAAGAGAAATAAATTATGTAATTCTATAGAGGGCAATTAGGTCTATTTAGTAATACCAAATAATTTGACATTTGATGACCGGAAGTGCTTAAAATAAATTTAAATGTGCGAAAATGTTGGGTTTTTTTACAACGCAAACCGATAAGTCTGCGTAAACGTTTTTCAGCATGTTTTACGTGTTTTTTCTCTTTTTATTGTAACTAAAACTAACTTATTACTAGTTTTTATAGTTGAATATTGGACTTTATTATATGTAACCTATTTTAAATTAAATAAATTATGTTAAAAACACACAGAATATAATATTTTGCTTATGCGAAAGTATACATTTTGTGGAATCGACGGGTGCCTACGGTAAAAAATTCATAACTTTGGGGTGCTTTCATATATTTTAAACCTAAGTATACCGTTTTGTGCAGAAATGAATGCGGAATTCATAGGTGTATTACAAGTTATGATATCTCAAACCAAACCCAAAATTCAGGGGGGGGGGTGGTAACCACCCCCCCCCCTTGGTAGTCAGTGTTACAAAAAAAGCTTGGTAGCCTGAGGGTTAAGTCGCCCGATGAAAGATGCTTTAATGTATGCGTGAATGTTCATTTTAGATGTTTGTTTGATTGATTTGGTTGGTTGGTTGATTTTTCAGATTGATTTTATTTTTTCTGATTCTCTCCACTTTTTCCTTTCTTGCTCTCTCTCCACATTTCCACCCCTCCTCCAGCTCTTCGCCCCCCCTCTGTGTCCAACTGCCAACATTTTCATACAGTTCAATTAAAGTCGATTTATTTCATTAAGCAGCAGATAATTATGCTAAAGGATCCCCAATAAATGAAAATGGCCGCTTCCAGTCTTATATAACATAATGTTGACTCCCTTTTAAAGGTTTCTAAGGCGATTGATTTAACATGTCTTCATGTTTTAAAGTTTTAGATATCTTATACACTTTGTCTTCTTTTTGCCATCTCAAAATGTAAATAACAACTAAAAGTGGATGCTTCTACATATATTTATTTATATAACATAATTTGATTTGTTTTTAAAGGTGTCAAAGATGACCGCTTTACAGATTCGTTTTTGAAATAGGGTTTTCATCATCTTTTAAGTTTTAGATATTCTCTACACTGTCTGGAATTTTGAAGCTTAACCTACACAACCACGATGTTTCAGTCGATGGCGCTGATCAATCGCGAGTGAAAGACTTGCTCAAGGCCCCCTTGTGCATAACCCAATGCAGTGCTAAAAGTGTAAAATGTGCCTGTGCGCCCATACCTTTTCCCCTCCCCTCCCATCCCCTTCCCCATCCCCTCCCTTCCCCTCTCCTTCCCTTTTCGTCCCGCTCCCTCAGTCCTTTCCTCCGTCCGTTCTGTTACAGTAGTCGGGAGCGCCGCTGATTAGGGATCTAGAAGGGGCGCTATAATAAGTGCACATACAGACATCAAATCACCAATTGCATAAAATTAATATTGACTAAGTCGGTGACAGACATTAGACAAGTGTAATGGAGCACAACTAGTGAGACACCGCAAGACAAGTGCTGCTATCTTGTTGGAGATGCGCTGCGAGACTGGAAGCCAGTGTAAACATCACTCATGTAAGCAGAATTCGGGGCGTATGGAATATGACCAATAAGCCGAGCAGCAGAGCGCATGACTCGGTCAAGACGCCCTATCAAGCTGGATAGGTGACCAGTTAGAACTGAGCAGCAATGATCACTTCTGCTGGTAACGAAGGCATGGATTATATATTGCACATATTTACACATGATAATTTATTCTTTAGAATTATTACTAATAATGCTAATATTTAAACACCTTTCAAACATTTACAGCCTACGTTATATAGTTGCACAACGAGTTACAAAATCAGATCTAAAACCACTATTCCAAAATGAATTTGTATTTTCCTTTTCCACCGTTTAAAAGGTGTTTATCAAAAGTAGCAATGATGACGAACATAATTATTTTATTATTATTTATTATAATATTTGTAATATAAATAACTGCCACAAATAAGCAGAGACCCGGTATAATTCGCTGTGGACGTGGAGGGGATGCAGGACATATCGCATATAATCGTGAAATGATATAATGTTGGTATAATTAGGCTTCAACAACCGATATACATGTATGTTTATATAGGCATATTAGGTCAATAATATATATGTTTATTAATAACGCATTTTTTGTTGACGGCAACAACCCTGTTGTCAAAATCGGTCGTTGTATAAATCAATCAAGATTTATATTCTATCCGAGTGTGGCAGTCACTTAGAAAAATAAATAAGATAACTGGTGAGATTACTATATTGAGAAGACCCAAATGTCCCTTTCGATAGAATAATCTATTCTAACTAAATCGAGCGAAAATCATCACAATCATTATACACAAACTTTCCTTATCTATATTATCTGATCGATAATAAAACGTAGACTTAACAGGTTTTGGATATAAGACCTTTAATTGGAGACTTAACTAAACGACTAAACTAAACAGTGAATGGATGGATCCAGATTTGACGAGGGCCTATGACAGTAGAGGCCGTTGCCCTCAAACATTTTGTTCGGCATATTGCAGCACATAATAATTATGCAGAAAGGGAATCTATGGTTGATTAGAGATTTATATTTAAATTCGTGTAGATTGTTGGAAAAACGGATTTATAATAATTACTATGTATGTCGGACCCAGTCGAAAAGCAACAGGAAGCAAATCAGCGAAAAACAAACTAATCTGATTATTTCTCAATAATGCCTAGCGAACCTTTTGGGTATTCGACAATAATCCTGAAAAGTAACGTGGTTGTTGCACTTTGACGCAAGGTCAATTTTTCGTCAATGGTCAATTGTTCCCACACGCATAATAATCACTTTTTAAAACTATTTTTAGCTGCACAGAAATGCTTCTACAACTGCACAAATGCATTCAGAACTGCACATTGCAAAGTTCTGATGTGACCTTGAAGCAAAAATATTGAAATAGCAATAAAAGTCATCAATTTAAAGATTGTTGATATCATAGTTAACTATGACAATAATTAAATCAGTTTTTGCATATACATCGGCACCCCTTTTAGAAAATATTTTAGTGATATAAATAACATTGACTTGCGAAGTGTTGTAAATGCGAGTAGATGTGCTAGATTCAAACCAGATCCTTTGGGAATGTAATTAGTAATTTTTGTCGACGCTCACATTGATAAGCGACACAGACAGACAGACAGACAGACAGACAGACAGACAGACAGACAGACAGACAGACAGACAGACAGACAGACAGACAGACAGACAGACAGACAGACAGACAGACAGACAGACAGACAGACAGACAGACACACAGACACACAGACACACAGACACACAGACACACAGACACACAGACACACACACACACACACACAGACACACAGACAGACAGACACACACACACACACAGACACACACACAGACAGACACACAGACACACAGACACACAGACACACAGACACACAGACACACAGACACACAGACAGACACAGAAACACAGACACACAGACACACAGACACACAGACAGACAGACAGACAGGCAGACAGACAGACAGGCAGACAGACAGACACACAGACAGACAGATATACAGACAGACATACAGACAGACATACAGACAGGCAGACAGGCAGGCAGGCAGGCAGGCAGACAGACAGAAAGACAGACAGACAGATGTTGCACTGAGTGTTTGAAGCCACAACCTTTCTTTCTGTCGTTGTATCTGAGTATCTCTGACCATATCAAGATCTACATAAATTTCCCGTGTTTGTTATCGTTTTCTATACCGTAGAATACAATTGTTTTTCCGTTCTTCACTACAGGAAATTCAAATAATAACTACATCAATCCCATTTCCCGGTCCACATTTAAATAAAATATTATAATAGTGTATTAAAGGTGTTCAAGATGACTGCGTTGTCGTATTACCATATATTAACGTCATTGGCGATGTTACATGTTGAAAAGCAATATCCGAAATCTTGCATCGTTGTAGGAATTTACTGAGGTTTCATTCGTTGAGGAAAAGGTAGATGAGCAGAAAAATTGCTACCCAGGGTTGACTCGTCAAGTGTTTTACAAGCCACATGAATTTTTCTTTTCACCGTAGTTGATATGGGAGCGCTTCTTGGTGGGGCCTTATATAATTTTTTGAATGAATAAATGAAGGAATGAATGAATGATTGAATGAATATAAGGCCGCATTGCTATCGTAGGTAGATTGGAAAGAGAACTCACGGTGTTAAATCTAAAATACATAATTAGTTTCATGCTTGCTTATTTACCGAAGGAAGCCTATATACGCTTGTGTGAATATCAACCGCATATCTTGCGGTACCCTTAGTATATGCTGTGATTGTGGGGTACAGGGTAGGAGAAAACTCACGCAAAATACCATTCTATGCCCAAATGGTTGGTCAAGGAATACCTAAAACCATTTCTGCAGATCCGTAGCCTTTAAAAAGTTATTCGGGAAAAACAGGCCTGGGGTCTGGTCGGACCCCCATTGGGCTCTCGAGGGTTAAACAGATCGAACTTTTTTTTAAACTTTAGAGTGGCACACCTGGTACAAACTCATTATAATATCCGTCTCATGATTGGAGACACTCTTAAAACAACAATTATTGCAGCATCTGCATCCCATCAAATTATAAAGTTGTTTAGAGCTATTAAAAAGGTATTTAAGGTAATAGTATTTTTATGCTACAGACAAATAACCAACTGCGTTCCAAATTTATATAGTGTCGTCTAACTCCAATTTAAAGGTGTTTTATTGAGACTCAATGAAAGTTTTATTTACTTTTTCCCCATTTTTTGGCAACTTGTTGATTTGCTTTAGAGCATAAACATGACAATTTTTTAAGTGTTTATACACTGTGTCCGGTTAAAAAGTAGCCCCCAAAACAAAGTGTCATAACTCAATTCCCCGCCGGGGCAGAAATTTGTAACGAGATTTCTGTTCCACAAGCACCCCCTAACCGACTCAGCTATGATGAGTACACTGACCTCATTGAACCGAACTCGTACCATTTAAGGCACTAACTCTTACAGTTAAATATTATATACACCAGCTCTAAATAATGAAAGGACGCGATACGATATTAAATCCCTTGGTAACTTTCTTAGCGAGGCTGACTTTTGCTTTAATAAACCGAACCGCTCATTCATTATTTTTTTGTAATGTCACGAATGTCTGGCAAAGGACCTTATAATTATTAGTGGAACATCTCTGTAGCATTGTCCATTGACCTTGACATCGCAAATCAAATATCTATAATTAAATCGATGAATACATTTATCGTAGAATTGGAGACGTCATTGATGAAGCGCTTTCCTTATAACACGTATTATAATAATTATTAGAGTGATGTAACAGAGACAGTGCGTAGCTTCAATAACACACCTTGAAATCGAAGTAAGACGACGCTATATAGTTTTGGAACGCAGTTGGTAATTTATCTGAAAAATAAAAACATGCTACCTTAAACACCTTTTTAGTCCTTATGAACAACACTATAATACGATGGGATGCAGATGCTGCAATAATTGCGAGGCCTCGGTATTCAATCTGGAAGACCAGTGATCCAACATATTAAACAAAAAGAAACGGCTACCAATAATTTCTATGACTAAACGTAATTTAAGTTGTATGTAGAAATACATAGAAATAAAAGCTAGATGAAGGTATTTCTATGTGTCAAATAGAAGCTGGATTGACGAAAAACAAGCATGAGAAATGGAAGCTGGATGAAGGTATTTTTGTATATGAAATGGAAGCTGGATTGACAAAATGAAGCATGAGTAATAAGAGCTGGATTAATGTACTTCTATGTCTGAAATAGAAGCTGGATTGACGAGAATAAAGCATGAGAAATAGAAGCGGGATGAGGGTATTTTTATATATGAAATAGAAGCTAGATTGACTAAAATAACGAGCGAGAAATAGAAACTGGATGGAGGTATTTATAGGTATGAAATATAAGTTGGATTGAACAAATTCGCGGTATCGATCGTGCATCGTATTATAGTGTTGTTCATAAGGACTAAAAAGGTGTTTAAGGTAGCATGTTTTTATTTTTCAGATAAATTACCAACTGCGTTCCAAAACTATATAGCGTCGTCTTACTTCGATTTCAAGGTGTGTTATTGAAGCTACGCACTGTCTCTGTTACATCACTCTAATAATTATTATAATACGTGTTATAAGGAAAGCGCTTCATCAATGACGTCTCCAATTCTACGATAAATGTATTCATCGATTTAATTATAGATATTTGATTTGCGATGTCAAGGTCAATGGACAATGCTACAGAGATGTTCCACTAATAATTATAAGGTCCTTTGCCAGACATTCGTGACATTACAAAAAAATAATGAATGAGCGGTTCGGTTTATTAAAGCAAAAGTCAGCCTCGCTAAGAAAGTTACCAAGGGATTTAATATCGTATCGCGTCCTTTCATTATTTAGAGCTGGTGTATATAATATTTAACTGTAAGAGTTAGTGCCTTAAATGGTACGAGTTCGGTTCAATGATAATTTCCAGCTGCATTAAAACGGTTTATGATTATCTTGCTAAGCGCTATATCTTGATGCGCAACGGAATTGAAAGTCCGCAATTTATAGTATCATTTGATGAAGTTTAAAAGGTTTTTAATTTTTTAACTGTTCATTTCACTAAGCATAAAAAGAAACGGTTGGTTTCCTATTTATATAAAACAGATGGATTTCTTTTTAAAGGTGTCCTAGTCAACCTTTCTTACAGCATCCATTCATTAGTAGTTTTTGTTAGTTTGGTGTTTTTCTAAATTTTATTCGCTATGCTGGAGGGTCGGACTCGTACCATTTAAGGTACTTAAAGTCTGACAACTTACAAACCAACTCTGGGTCTGGTGAATCTAACACCGAGCAACAAACTCCATGTTGCAATCGAAACCAAACGGGCAGCTTTAGCTCTGGCTGTTGCGGACTTGATTTGATTTCTTACTTTTTATAAATTCTGATTGATTGATTAAAGATAATTGATTTTTATGGCACTAACTCTTACAGTTAATTTAAATCGTTATGTTTTTTTAATCGCCGGTGAATACAGGTCTACTAGCCGTTGCCTTCGAAGTGGCTTTTGAACGTACAATATGAACATCACATTATATTACACAATCTTCTAAGAGCCGCTGATTCATAGGAAGAATGTGAACACATTTTAAACAAGATACAATAAAAACAACCCACAATCAAGAATAAACATAACTATGCGTATATAGCGCTTAGCAAGATAATCATAAACCATTTTAATGCAGCTGGAAATTATCATTGACCCGAGTCACATTGAAATACTCGAACTGACGGCACAAGGTGACAAGGTGATAGTTTCAACTGAATTTATTACTATAATATTATTGTCCGCTTCTTTTTTTACGTCGTTTGATCTCGTTTTAGAGTTTTGCACATAAACCATAAAAAACCGCATTAATGATTAACCTAGTGCTTAACACCAGGGCTTTTCTAACGTGCAGTGTTATACCAAATGTGCAGATGTAGAAGCACTTCTGTATAGTTAAAGCGAGCAAAAAGGTAATTGTCCTCCGATTTGAAGTAATTCACCGTGGATTAAGAGAAAGGAAAGAAGGAGTTGTGCAATTCTAAAAGAAATAATTTAACCCCAGTGATCCCAATTTACATGACTCGTATACGTGCAGTGAATCTCATGAAAATGACATTATTCATTAGATCCCTTTAAAACAAATCCAGACGAAGCTATAAAAGAGTAAACCACCCGAATTTATAAATTGTAATCGTCTGAAATTTACTGTCAATATTCGTAACTGGAATGACTGTTTGAACGACACGAACTAATAAAAACATTGCTTAAGACAGCGTTTCCTAAAGTGGGTTATGCGGAACACAATGTTTCCGCGGGGTGAACTCTCAAGGGTTCCGCGAAAAGTACTGTTGCCAGTAAAAAAATTTACTGAGAAATATTACTGGAATACAACATTTCAAACAGCTTTAGAAGATGCAATGAAAGTTTGAAACTACCGTAAGTCATCTTCTGTGTTTTGTGCTCATGGGCGGAGACTAGGGCGGAGAGTTAAGAGGGGGGGGGGGGGGGGGGGGCGAGTGGCGCCGAAGAAAGGATGCGAGATTTCGGGCTGACGAATGACAATGGGGGGGGGGCAAATACATGGGTCGTCCCCCAACAGATTCATTGAGGGGACCGTCTGCCCTGACAGACAGACAGAGACAGTCAGATTGAGACAGACATACACAGAAGGAAAGAGACAGACATACAAACGGAGATAGGATAAAGAATGACAGACGGTCGGACATACAGAGATATAGAGAGAGAGACAGACAGACAGACGGACATATAGACAAACAGAGCAAATACCCCAAATTTCGAGCAAGTCTGGTTTTTCGGGCAAACTCAGCCCCGGACGACTAAAAAAAGGTCGTCAACTTTTTGCCGGATATATTTTTTGGGCAGACGTTCAATCTTTGCCCCCCCCCCCATGCCGAAATCTCCCGTACGCTTATCATCATGTCCGTTGCTCTCTTAGCAAGACTAAAATAATTTCACGTTTATACTGAAATTTTGCATTTCCCAGTTCTTAATGGTCTGCATTTCATCAAATATATATATAATTTATTTCAATATTTCTTTTGTTTGTCGGTTATTGATGTAAATATACAATTTATTGCATACTAGATGGGGTACCCGGCGTTGCCCGGGAATTTTATGATGCGGGTCGTTTCCAGCCAATCCCTCCCTCCATCCCACCATCCCACTCACTCTCCCTCCAACCATCCGTCCCTCTCTATTTCCACCACCCCACCACACCCCCGACGCCCCACCACACTCAGACCTCCACCGGTACTCCAAACGTGTTGTATTACATAGAAGTAATCAGTTCAGTTTAGTATATAACAGTGTGTTATTATGTTCTAATGCTTGTGAACGTTTTTATTTGTCCATGCTAATTTTAGACACCATTGAAACTAGTACTCTCAATGAGAACTAGTACCATCTTGTTGAAAGCAGCGGGAATGGAGTAAATGTTATTTTTGTAAGTATTATTTTATTATTACAAACACCTTCAAAACATGTTCATCGTATGTTTTTAGTTATAGCACTGATCGCAATCCCGTTGTTACCCTAATTTTACCTTTAAATAATCTAAATTTATATTCTTACTTGCCTGCTTTAAAAAGGTGTTTTACAGCAAAATCCAAAATCAGACGGGCAATAGCTACGAGCGTAGGTTACAACCTTCCTAACGTTTGTAAAGATATAAATATGATGTTTAATTTGATGGTGTGTTTTACAAAACTTTATACTTTTTTTATATTATCCATACACTTTCAAAAGTATTTTCGAACCAACGCAATAAAGAGTGTGGATAACTTGCTGTCTCTATATTTCCGTAATTTATTGCGAAGAGAAACAATTTTATGCCACATTCCATAGAGATAATGTAGAACTATTTTCCATGCTAGACAATTTTTTTTTGGATAATCGGAAGTGATAAAAATAAATCAAACCGTGCGAAAATAGGCGATATTTAATCGCAATGCAATCCGATATTTCTGCGTGAACGTTAGTTATTCAGCAGCTAGAGAACTTATTATTAGCTGCAGCACTGTTTTAGTTACCGAAATAATTATGTTAAACACGGGTGTAATATCGAAGTTGTTTAACGTCATTATGTGGTAACAAAGACAATTAGGAGGAGGAGGAGAAGAAGGAGGAGGAGGACGATTATCCTGCTTTGACGAGGGCCTATGACAACAGAGGCCGTTGACCTGGACAGAAATTTGTTTGGCATATTACAGCACTAAAAATTAAGAACTGGTTAAACACCTTTATCAGGAGTTCAACTATTTCTATGTAAACATGGACGCGCAACTAATAGCTGTTTTTTCTTCGCACCTGGCTTGATTCTGAGTATAATTCAGATTGCGTTAATTTAATTATTGCATAAAAATTTATTGTGTTGCTAACCTGGATGTGGTAATTTCATTTCAGATATGGTATATAAAAAATTGAATGAATGATTGGATAGCCATCATTTCTCTATCCAAAAAATTATGAGGATTACTATTCAGAACTACTGTAACACACGACCGTTGGAACGGTTAAAGAGAAAAGTCGTGAGCAGTTTTACAAAAGAGCTAGACAAGTTCCTTGGAGGATTACGCCAAAGCGAAGACTTTCCAAATAGCACTATTCACATTCGAGAAAGTTATATGCTGTCTCATGGCTGTGTGTGTGTGTGTGTGTGTGTGTGTGTGTGTGTGTGTGTGTGTGTGTGTGTGTGTGTGTGTGTGTGTGTGTGTGCTTGTGTGCGTGTGTGTGTGCAAAAATATGAAATCACAAATTCGCCTATAAAAATGCGTTTAATTTTATTTAGATATTTGATTTAATTTTTTTTCTTATTTCCATTAGGCTACAAGTCACTTATACTAATCTCTAAACTCGATGAATCGCTGAAAAATGGCGTAGAATCTAGGACGCGCAACAACTTAAAACTCAGGCGTAAGTTTCTATTGCTTTGACAAATCCTTAACCTTATACACCTTTTAAATGTTTTCATGACTTACTATATAAGTATGGGACTGTATTTGAATGTGAGTTCATCAAGACGCTTTAAGAAACCTGCAGATTATAAATCCTGAATATGTTTTTATTCCATGGCACAAAAACTGGTCTAGTACCTTGCTCATGAGTGCTGTAATATGCCGAGCAAATTTCTGTCCAGGGTAACGGCCTCTATTGTCATAGACCGTGGTCAAATCGGATCCATCCATCCATTCCATGGCATTGTGCTTAACATCGAAATCACGCAAATTCACTCACACAGAGCTTCTTGGGGAATAAAGCATGTTGTTAGGTTAAAGTAATCGACAAAATATTTCAGTCTAGTTGCGATGCTCAAATTAAATTTGGCTAAATTAATATAACGCCATCCAATGGAAATGATTTATATAGCAAAGATAAGACCCATTAAAAGGTTTGTAAGAGAATTAAAACAATTTTTAATATAATAATTTCCACATACGAACACAAGTGTTCACACATGATATTTCTTTCCGCTTGTATTATTTGCCAAAATATCGAATACAGTAATTAAGATTCCAAAAACCGAACGAGTGTGATAAAGCAATTCACTACCTATCCATAGCTAATACTTCTCGCTTCCTATGTAGGGACTGATTGCACTCTGCCAGTGCCAGTCCCAGCATGGACAAATGAGGAGGGCGTCGCTTAGATCCTTGCTGTCACATAGTGACGCTAAACTGCAACACACAGTTATAAATCTAAGGCTACACTGAATATAGTTGCCCTCGTTTATTCTTAAATCAGATTCGAACCGCGTGCCATAGGCGCATCAAGCCATAATATTGTAGCGGTTTCTAATACTGTAAGTAATGTCTAGTTGAAATTAAGGACAGCAAAATGCTCGTATGGCTGCTTATAGCGGCCCTAATGTACAAAGAGAATTTTTTAGAGTATTCTGTGAATTGAAAGCATTCATATTGGATGCTTTTATTTATAGAATGAGGATAATCTTTAAAAGAGGTTTCTAATAGCGTTTAAACTACCGGGGAGGGTGTCAGCATTTGTGAGGCGATTTGCAAAACCGGGCTTATGATATCAACATAGAAAATGACATTTTTATACCATGTCAAACAGTAGAAGTTCCCATTTAAAACGAGACCTATTCTGATCAAATATCTTGATATTTGACCAAATTATGAATATCTTAGTGTCCGAAATTGGGATATTGAAGTTTTCGTGAATCGCCAGGTAAGGGTGATCACCCTAATTTTGTTTGTTTACTAAATACATGTAGTTAGCATAATTTATGTGACTGCCGTTTGTTAGCTCACCGTCTCAGCTTTCAGATGATACCAAGTTCAATGGGGGTGAGAGGTTATTATGACCGATGTGAGAAAATTTATAATAATAGTCATTCTTACATTGGCTGCATCAATCAATGTACAATTATAATATCTAATGTTTGGATTTAAGATTTTTTTTCCATAATGTACAAAACTGAACGAGTGTCCGATGAACTACTTTATGTTGTCTAAAAATTGAATGTAATTGAGATTGTACAGCTCCGTTTAGACACCTCTTTGGTGTAGTTTGGAGGCTACATAAGTTTTTGTTTACTGCTCTGTACACTTATATTGTATTGTCGAAAACGGCCTTTGCTGCCATAGGATGACGTTAAACTGTGGAATAATAATAAGTCGTTATGTTGAGCTAAAAATTGATGCCGAGTTTAAAACTCTTTCTTAGGTATTGCGCTAGACATAACGACATCGAATGGATATGATATTTATAGAAAAGGTAATACCCATTAAAAGGTTTCTAAGGGAATCCGACAATTTTAAATATAATATATCGTGAAAAACCGAGATGGGTTTTTATTTACACTCTGGAAACCAGTATGGGTTAATTAAAAAACTGCAGTTAAGGCCACTTCATTCATTCCATTGCCTTGTGCTGGGTAAAATACTTCGAATTTACTAGAAATAACTCTTGCGCGTATTCCACTAAAGTCAACAGAGTTTCTTGTGTTCATAATGTGGAATAAAGCAGGATGTTAAGCTAAGCTAATCGACAAAATGCATCAGCCTAGTAACAGATGAACGAAAATGTAATACACCCACTTTAGCTAAATGCCACATTTATTAATAATTATTAATAATACACAGAGTTTCAGAACGGTGATAATTTAAAAAAAATTAATTTAATATAAAGAAATCGAATAGAAATTGCATGTATAGCAGATATAACACCCATTAAAAAGGTCTCTAACAGAAACTACCAACTATTATAGATATAATAATTTCCATAAACGACCTCTTGTATGCGCACTTGTTATAGCGCCACTATGTTGTGTTCTTATGTTTGAGAATGTTTTTGTTTGTCCGTCTTTCCATTTTAATCGATGATAACATTAAAACTAGTAACCCAGTAGGCTACTTTCTGTACTTTCAAGTTTCAAATGAATAATTATGGTCATCCA